>JACEII010000006.1:836792-895996 GCA_014332785.1 Antheraea mylitta
TATATATATATATATATATATATATATATATATATCTCTCTATATCTCTCTATATATCTTTATATCCTATATATATATATATATATATATATATATGTGTGTGTGTGTGTGTGTGTGTGTATGTATATATATATATATATATAGAGCATAACTACATATATTTTTTATGTTGCTATATACAGATATATCACATTAAAATTCATCATGACTATTCTAGTATTCTATGTATTGAAAATAATAGCTGCAATGTATAAAAAATAAGTCATGTTAATATCAGTCACATTACATATTTGTACACAGTCATATTTAAAAGAAATATTAGGACAATATTTAGATTATTATTATATAATTATATTATTAGTTTATTACAAGTATTTTTATAAAGGTTAAACGTGTAAAATAACAGACATTTAAAATATTCAATAATTTTACCTTATTGCATTCATCTAAATCAGTTTTAAATAAATTGGTCAATATTGAATACCGCTACCAGACTAGGCCCTCCTCGGCAGCGGCGCTAGCCTAGGTCCGTTCCCTCAGCGTGGAGCCCTTGAGTACGCTGCTCGCGCGATATACTCACACAAAATGTCACAACACTGCAACGACATTACACATATCACCTCCACACACGTGCATGCATACACGCTTACACATAAAAGTGGAAGGGTTTTATTTTTTCCCTTATCGAACTGAAATAGTTTAGAAAAATTCCCCGACACAAAATACGTATAAGAGTTGTCGAGGTATGTATGCTTGGTACACATATTTGTTTCAATAACTCATATAAATATGAATATGTAGCTTAGTTTAGGTTAGCTCTGATAGGTCGTGAATTGTATGTATCAAGCTACAGCCCAAGCCGAGGTGTGCCGTGCACCCTTGTGCTAGTCGCCCAAATAAAATCGGCTGAGTGCCTTAAGCGCTCGCCTTAGTAGTCCGGTGAGGCTGTTAAGACCTAGCTGGGTCAATAGCGTAGTCATTTCGAAAAAAAAAAACTACTCTTAATTGTCCTCTGCCTATTTATCTATAAATAAAAAAAAACTTATTAAAATTAATATCAATACAGTTATATTCAAAATATATTATTACATAGTAAAAATACAAAGGTGCCTCAAATGATAAAATTGTTTAAAATTACCTGATTGATGAAATTAAAGTTGAATGCCAGATAATCAATACCAAACCTATAATTGCCAACGAACATACTTTCCTTTATATTGAAATTCTAGTCCGTTTACTTATGATTAGATTATGTACTAATTATCGAGTAATTAAATTTGTTTTAAGTCTTACGTTGTAATAATCTACAATTCCTAGTATACTAAATTATTTTATGAATACCTAACAATTTTACAAAGTTCATCTTTTTATACCTACATAATTATTATGTTTAGCAGATGCTAAACACTTGTTTCGTCTCAGTAATCAGTAGATTATCTTGAACAAAAGTGAGACCAAATATGGATGCTTTAATATTTTAATTACCTTAAGCCCTATTATTTGCAAATGTTGTTACTAGCGTGGCGACTCCTTTGGCCATTGTTCTCTTTAAATTGGAGTTATTATGGCATTTAAGCTTATTATTAATAGCTAATAAGTTACCAATAAGTAGAATAGGATTAGGAATTGAAAATAATATACGAATACTTGTATTTTATTTTACTTCAAAATAAATTATATTTTATTCCTTAAAAGCGTTGATAGGCACCCAAAAAGTGATTGAAAATATGTTGCAGTATCGGCAAGCTATGATCGCCGTTTTGACACTTTACAATAGTGACTTGAACAATGATATTACAAGTATATTGCACTTGAAGTTTCAATTAATTTTCGGAAAGTATATAATCAAATGCTGACTTGTGTTGTAAATAAGTACACTAATAATTACAACAACTAAGGATTTTGGTAAAGGGCGTTGTTTTCTGTTAGTAAAACGTAAAAAGGTGAATTTGAGATACCATATTGTATTGTTTGATATTGTAGTAGTTAAATTGATAGTTCTACATATATAATTTACGTATCTGTACTATTCTTTTTTTTCTTAAAATTATACATTCGACCAATTTTAGGACTACCTATACGTCCCTAGTAACATTAAAGAATAACGATGAATTATACCAAATTTCATGATTGGAAATACATCAAAACGGCCATCATAGCGTACTGCTATTATAGATGCTTATCAACTTTTAATTCTTAAATCCATATTCATAGTAAGAATTTAAGTAGTCATATCCTAGTTATTTATAATGAAATGAAAAAGGTATCTATGGAAATGTATTTTCCATATAATATTTTTCTTTATCTGTTTACGAATCGAAAATTCATTTTTTTAATTACAAAGATATTTATAGTTTTCATTACATATATATTAATATAAGTAAATATACCTATGTATATTAATCTAAAACAAGGATTCCTAAGGTGAGTTCCGTGCAAAACAGATGTTCCGCGAATCGGTTGCACACATTTTTTTTATTAAATAGTACAATTACATGTATAGAATTAATAATTTCACTATTATAAAGATTTTTTTTATATCATATAGGAGGCAAAAGAACAGGCGGGTCGGGTCACCTGCTGTTAAGCGATCACCGCCGTCCATAGAGACTAGCAACACCAGAGTGGTACGTGCGTTGCCAGCCTGTTTGGGGGAGTGGAGAGAAAGGGAGAGGGATTAGAGGAGAGGGGAAGAGAGAGGAGAGGGGAGGGGAGATGGGTCACTGACCTAACTAAACGTAACAATGCAAGCACTGTTACTTGACGTCGAATTTCTTTGAGAGGGTGGTGCTGCCCCGGGTGAGCCGACCCATTCATACTGAATCCAATAATAGCTTCAGGGTGGCTCTACCACCTACAGATTGTTTTAGAATAACACAATAATTATCTTATTGTACAGTTGTAGTGTGGAATTGATTTTCATATTCATTTTAATTGATAGTACCTATCCGGTCTTTAATTTAGCAAGTCGGAGAAAATATATAATTGGTTTGCTTCGGTTTCGTAAATCGTTCTATTATACAGTGCAATGATCGCAATAGTCAAATATAACGTTATATTAACCGAATAGCTGACTATTTCGTAGTAAAAGCGTCGTAGTCCGATGAAGCAGCTAAGGACCTTGCTAGGTCAATAACGTAGTTAGTTCGAAGAAAAGAAAAGTTGTAAAAGCGTCGTGTACTGTATTATAGGTTGTACAGTATACTGTACTGTGTTGTACTGTATGTATGTGTAAATCCTTTGGGCGTTCTGTAGCATAAACTATTTCATGGATTTTAACAAATAAGGCGTCAATATATTTATTTGAAAGACTCCGTTTATTTTACAGACAAATACTATGAAACTACTATAATGTACTGTACTGGAATGTAGCAGTGTGTTTATCTGGAATACGGCATCGCGTCGATACGACCATGGCACAATGTTTGTTTGTTAAGAAAACAGTCTAGCGAGCGTTATTTTCTAATTCAGTAGTCCGGTGAAGCTGTAAAGAACTTCCAGGTCAATAGAGTCGTCAGTTCGAAAAAAAATCCTAATACATATAAAAAAATTATATTGCATGTTTCAATGTGGTTACGAACATAGTATGTACCGAAGCAGTAAATCGGGTCCTTTAATTGTAGGAATGAAATAGACCATATATATTTTAAGTATAAATAGTATTTGTAAATAATAAAGGGAGATAAAATAGTCTTTTTGTTGAAAAAATTCAATTTAAATCACTATTATTTTTGTTTTTCAAATACAATATTTTTCATATATCATCATTTCGTGGGTTCCATGAACTGAAGGATATTTTAAACGTTTCGTTGTTTTTTTTTTTAATATCAATATTTTCAGATGGATACACTGAAAGGATTTATCTGCTTTACCGTGGAACGTCAAAATATAACGCTTGTTGTTGCTATTGATCGGCAATTATTTGAGTTTTGTGAAGGTACATTTTTCCTACATTTTCTTATTATCTCAATACGAAGCGGTTCGTTAACGAATGTATACGAGTTTGCGACATAACATGCCTGCCTAAGCTTAACCTGCTCCATATATCTTCTACATGAGCAGATAGTTTTTATTGTATAAGCGAATGCAGAATAAAATACGTAAACAAACACACTGGTCAAGTCTTTGAAGCGATGATAGCTTAGTTGATAGTGTGTTCGGACATCAAATCGATTTTTTTTTATATCATAGGAGGCAAACGAGCGGGTGGGTCACTTGACGTTAAGTGATCACCACCGTTCATAGACACTTGCAACACCAGGAGAGTAGCAAGTGCGTTGCCAGTCTGTGTTGGGGAGGGTGGAAGTGGGGGAAGAAGGAAAAACGAGAGATGGAAGGTGAGGAGAGGTGAGCCTCCGGCGCTTTCACTGACCGAACGAAACGCATTAATGCAAGCGCTGTTACTTCATGTCGGATTTCTGCGAGAGGATTGTATTACCCCGGTCGAGCCGACCCATTCATGCTGAAATCAGTAATAACTTCAGCTTGGCTCTTCCATTACTATACTACGATGGACGTAGGTTTCGAGTTTTAACAATGAAGTCGGGGCTTTCCGTCAAGAGAAACATTGTGATGATACCATAGCATGACGGTTGGGTTTTTTTCAGTCTGTACCTGTAAATCTGTCGTCAAGCACCTATTGGTATATTCAGTTTACCAGATTAGAACCCCCCCCCCCGCAGCGGCTCAAACCTACATCTGTTCCCTCGGCGTGGTGTCTTTGAGTGCACTGCTCGCGAGATACAGTCACAAATAATCACACATCACTGCGACAACATTACACATATAAACTCCACGCACGTGCACGCAAACACGCTTACACATGAAAGTGGAAGGGTTTACGATAGGGATACGAAATATATATAAGAGTTGTTAAGATATGTATGCTTGGTACACATATATGTTCCAACAACTCATATATGTATAAATAATTAGGTTAGTTGAGATAGGTCACCGATTGTACGTATAGGGCAACAATCCACGCCGAGGTGTGCCGGGGATCTTTGAGCTAGATGTCAAATAAAATCAGCTGAGTGTCTTAAACGTTCGCCTCAGTAGTTCGGAGAAGCTGTTAAGAGCTTGCTAGGTCAATAGCGTAATCAGTTCGAAAAAAAAACTTGATTTTAATTACTTATTATTTATCTATCATCACACCGTATATCTATTGAAGGAAGGAACACGTTTTAATTACAATACAAATATGTTAATAAATAAATATTATATTTAAATTAATAATAATTTAAATTGTAACTTACTCTACGGAATCATATATATGAATTATTTATAGAAAGAAATATTCTATGGTAGGGCATAAATACAAAGAGATGTTAGCGAACACGCATAAAGTGTTGAGTTTTTTATTTTCTAAAGCGTGAATGTCTTCCACTCGTTTTTACTTATTTATTCTTTTGATAAATAGGCGTTTCTGGGAATAATAAAAATGTAACAATAAGTAAAAGATCTTTGTTTCTCGTCATCGCTTGTGAGATGTACTGCAGTCGCGGGTCGCGTATTCTCGTCGGTGCCTATCGGTTGTTATGGCACATGTAGACTCGTTGTATCGCTAACAAGCGTTCCTACGAGAGCTTTTGTTCTCAGCAAAAATGCGCATTTTATTTTTATACAAGTAAAGCTCCTTTTCGAAGAGTACATTAGATACAGTATAGATATAAGGCGATTTCTATTCTGAATTATTTTATATGATATATTGTTTTTTTTTCTAATTGATCGAAGGTTTATATAAAACCACTTTATATAACTTATATACATATTTTATACAAAACCAGTTTTACTTATAACGTCACTGAAAACAGCTACCTCGATCATTAAGATATTGTGCTGCGTTACACAGGTTTCTTATTCCAACTGACTACGCTATTGCCCTAGTAACGCCTTCAAGCTTCACCAGACTACTAAGGTGAGCGCTTAAAGTACTTAGCCGATTTAATTTTGACAGCTAGATCAAAGGTGCACACCACACATCTCCTTGGGCTGTTGCGGGGTCATGCAATTCGTGACCTAACTGAGCTAACCTTTGTTTTTTTTACATCGAGCAATTCCTACGGATATCTACCCTAACCGAGCAGCTGCGGGTGGGGTATGTCCGATTTGGAAGGACTAAAGCTCTATGCTGCCTTGTTATACCTATTTGGCCGGGGAGCAGAAACTGCCTCCGGCACTGCGTCTGCTAACTACCCTAACTGAGCTAACCTAAGTTAAACTACATATTCATACGTATATAAGTTAGTGAGATATATATGTGTAACAAGCATATATACCACAATAACTCTTGTATGTATTTTGTGTCGGATAATTCTTTTTTGTCTGAACTAATTCAGTACGATAAGGGATAAATTAAACCATTCCACTTTCATGTGTAAGTGTGTATGCGTGCACATGTGTGGAGGTGATATGTGTAATGTTGTCGCAGTGATGTAAGATTTTGTCTTTTTTTTCGAAATGACTACGCTACTGGCTTTGCAAGGCCTTTACACCTTCACCGGACAACAAGATTGTCACTATATTCGCGCGAGCAGCATATTCAAGCGCTCCAAACCGAGGGAACGGAACAAGGCTTGAGCCGCTGCCGAGAGGGGCCTACTCTGCTGTACGGGGCTACGTTACACGGTCGCGGTCAGTTCCGTTTAGCTTACTTTCAGACCTTGTTTGTTTTTTCGCATTTGCGAGTAGGATGATAGTAAATGTCAATTACTTTCCAAATAATATTCTTCATGGTATTTGGTGACGGACCCATAATTTATATATATTTAAAAAAATGCGAAAAGCAGGTAATGTTCATAATTTTTCTTGTGATCTGAATGATCTGTTTGCTATAGAGTAGTAGAAATATAATTATGTATTCACCATAATACTCGATTTTCCGTGTATAAGAACATTTACGTAGCATCGAGTGCAAATAACCTAAAAGTGTAAGGGCGGTACGTGTGCCCGCGCCACCTGTATCTAGACCGAAGAGGTAGTCTATCTGTTAAAAATTATATGCAGTAATTCTTGACACCATTTACAGAAGTTAACACATAGTGTGAAAAACGAAATTAATCTACTTAGCTAATAAGTCCATGTAAAGGTAAACATACTATGCGTGAATTAAATACATATATACCAATATATATCTATCTATCTAATATCTTTAAACGAGCAATTCTTGTATATTTCTATATTGTTATATATTCAGGATCTCGGAAACAGCGTAAGCTATTTTTGGTAAAAAAATGCTGATTTTGTGAAACGAACCTAACAGTTTATTTTAATTTAAAAATGTTTTTTAAAAAACCGAGCTATGCCCGGTCGTCCAGGTAATGTATATTGATCAGAGTAAAAGTTACTACTCAGAACAACTTTTTAACAAAAAAAAAAAAGAATTGGTATCATTGACTAACGTGCTGAGGATTTCTGGCGTAGTCCTAACAACTCGTAGGTCCCGATAAGGAACTTCTACTATTTTTTTTTTAATTAATTATTTAGTTGAACTAGCACTGACGGAGCTGAAAACTTCTGTCCATGCGTGAGTACCGCCAACTGAAGCGAGATAGGAAAAGTTACTTTTTTTTGTGTCAGTCGCGTCTATAATTGCTTGGACTGTGTTGATTGGTTTTTGTCTTAGTGGCCCATTGAGTAATTTTATTATTGACTTATTCGGCATTTATTGAAACGTTTAGTTAAATTATTTTATTAATCAACGTTAAACTATATAAGTACTTGTTATATTGAAATTTTAAAGAGAGTTAGTACAGGTTTTGTTTCATTTCCAATATGACAATATATTATATGGGTCATACCATGTCAAATCGACTACTTTGAAACCCTACCCCTTTCGATTTGGCTGATTTTCTGTATAAAAAATAGTTATTAATTAAAAACCATTTCATTCTTATTGATCTTTGGGTGCAGTAGTTGATAAAGCTATTATTGGCCACAGTATGAATGGATCGGCTCTCCCGGGGTAGTACCACTCTCCCACATAAAACCGACGTGAAGTAACAGTGCTTGCATTGTTGCGTTTCGTTCAGTCAGTGAGTACGCCCGAGGCTCACCTCTCCTCACCTTCCCCCTCTCCTCTTCCCTTCCTCCCCCCATCCCCCAACTAGGCTCCCGCAGGATCCCCCAGGCTAGCAACGCACTTGAGACTCCCCTGGTGTTGTGTCTATGGATGGTGGAGATCATTAAAAATCAGGTGAGCCACCTGTTCGTTTGTTTCCTAGGATGTAGAAAAAAAAAATAATCTGTATATTTACTCGACATTTTTTAGATAGACAGAGGCTTCATTAATACAGTTTCATTATATTTATTTACTACTGATTATCGCATTTTTTTATATTATTGGAGGCAAACAAACAGATGGGTCAACTGATGATAAGTGATCATCACCATCCATAGACACCAGTAACACCAGAGTAGTCGCACGTGCGTTGCCAGCCTGGATTGGTGGTGAAAGGGGAAGGAGAAGGAGAGGGGGAAGATGAAGGGAGGTGAGCCTCCGGCGCTCTCATTGACCGACAAAACGCAACAATGCATGCAGTGTTACTTCACTTCGTTTTTCTGTAAGAGTATGGTACTACCCCGACGAGCCAACCCATTCATGCTAAACCAATAATAGCTTCAGTGTGTCTCTATTTTTTTTTCTAAATGACTACGCTATTGATCCAGCAAGGTCTTAACAGCTTCACCGGACTACTAAGGCGAGCGCTTAAGGCACTCAGCCGATTTTATTTTGGCAACCAGCTCAAGGGTGCACAGCACACCTCGGCTTGGCTGTTGCCTATTGCATCCAAAATCGCGACCCATCTTAGCTAACCTAGCTAACTATTCATATATGTATGAGTTACTGAAACGTATATGTGTACCAAACATACACGCCTCATCAACTCCTCCATATATTTATTATCGGAAAATTGATAGTTTTTCAGTTCCATAAGGGAAAAAAAGTAAACCCTTCCACTTTCATGTGTAAGCGTATAGGCGTGCACGTGTGTGGGGGTGATCGTGTAGTGTTGTAGCAGTGATGTATATTTGTGTGTCACCGTATCGCGCAAGCAACGCACTCAAGGGCTCCCTACCGAGGGATCGAACCTAGGCTTGAGCCGCTGCCGTGGGAGGCCTAATCGGGTGTGCGGGAGCGAAGAGAACTATTGCAAAGGAGCCCAGAACTCCTTAGGACTACTCAAAAATCGAGAGTTATTTTTTTACATACTTACACGGTGTGATTTTCAATGGGCTGCCGTGGCTTCAATTGTGCAGAACTATTGCTCATACTTCAAAGAACTCCAGAACTATTGCAAAGGAGCCCAGAACTCCTTTCAGAACTCCTCTGTCATGACATTTGTATGCTGCGTGAATTTGGCACCCCCATATTTCTTATACTCACATGGGGTTTTTAAAGTGCAGAACTATTTCTCTAAATTTCAGGAACTCCAGAACTATTTGATTTGAATATCAGAACTCATTTTTGTTTCACAATTCCGATATCTTTGTATGCCAACTTCACAGACACGTTTGAGTCCCTGGATAGTTTGGATTCACAATTGGAAACGGTAGATGTCGCTGCTATCGGGCTTGTAAAGATTTTTCGTGTTTGAAAATACAATTGAAATCGGTAATAAACGATTCGGTGCAGATGAAGTTGTACGGATCAGCAGTCTTATATAAAATCTAAATTTGTATTTTGCGCATCTATACTCAGAGAGTTGAAAAACTTTGCCACGGGCTTGATAAAGTTAATTGGATTAACGAATATGTATGTAGTATAATTCTAATAATTGGCTATATCAACCATTTACTGGTATAGCACACAATAAGGCACACCTTACTAATGACCGCATATTAAACATAAAGAACCCATGAGGACAATAAATGGGAATAACACTTTTTACTTAATGAATTCTAATATAACAGTAGTAATAATATATTACCTAATATCTACAAGTAGTTAAAAATTTTAAAACTAAATAATAAATGTGAAAAATAAGGCAACCTTGAAAATATATTATTCGTTATAATTTTTTTTTTAATAACTACTTGTGCCTGAAGTGAAATGAAAGAAATGGTAATTCGTTCAGTCCGTGAAGGCGCCGAAGGCCCATCTCCATAAACCTCTCCTCTCCTCGCCCCCCTCCCTCATCTTCCTCTAAACACAGGCTGGCAACGCACTTGCAACTCCCCTGGTGTTGCAAGTGTCTATGAATGCCGGTGATCATTTTACAGCAGGTGACCCGTCTATTCGTTTGCCTCCTATAATATAATAAAACAAAAAAATTTGGTCGCAAATAAACCATGACGCCAATATTTACATTGATTTAAATATGATGAGAATATAAATAATTTACGTGACAGTTCTCATTTTGTCGAAACCATTTTATATCCATAAAATGCCCTATAAATGTCAAAGTCATTTTTCATATTTAAAATTCCATTTCGCTGTAACTAACGAATGCAAAAAATGTGAAATAACGCGGCCGGTTCAATCGGGATCCGGTAGTAATGGGTGTGCAATGCACTATTTTAAATTGCATGACGTACACAGCGCGCAGTCGATAATAAATTTCGGGAAATTGTTCGAAATAGCACCTAGTACCTGAGGCTAACCGTACATTTTCACAGACAGTGGAATAAAAATGTGTTATTCCATCTGTCACGGTATGTGATCGCTTTGAACTAATTATATAAATTGATAACAGGTGATAATCACCTAATCACTTTCAAAGGTAGACAAAAACAACCATAATTAAATAGTTTAATTAAGTCCCATCAAACAGTAAATTTAAGTCTTTGACATGTGGTCGAAATTATAACGACATAATAACTTTAATGCCATTTGATTAATTAACTAATTGTACAAATAAAACAGACTTTTGTTTGTGCCACACCTCTATTTTATATACAAGTGTTAATTTTAGATACAAAGGCTACAAAATGTATTTCACATAAAATATATATCAATATAAAATGATAAGAGTAAAAAAATAGTTCAAATGAATTTACAACACATTCATTTTTGAAGTGAAACTTCTAATGCGACTTCCAAGAAGGTTGCGTTAAATGTTTAACGCTAGAGGGGAATAGAAAGAGACAGAGCGAGAGTGAATATGTGGTACTCGAACGCATGCGCGTATTGATATACCTGTTAAAGACCAGCGCGAGCGTTAACAACGAGTAGCGTCCAATATAGTTTGATACAGTTTTAGCAAGAAATATTGAAAAAATAGAAATCAAACATTTCGTATCTAACTTTAGTTATCATAATTCCATTGTAAATGTTATAGATTTGGATATTTCTCCACTTGAAAATGAGAATTAAAAGATACGATCAATTGTGAATTGAACATTGTTTTGCTTACTGTTAATTACATTTCATTGTTATTGTTAATAAAGTTTGTCTTAAAGAAGCAATATGATTTCACCAAAAATCAATTTCTAACTCTTCCTATTTTCATTTCCACATTACAAGGTTTCACTTCTACCGCGCGAAGGGACTCTACGCACTATTTTTTTTACGGACGCTTTTCAATCGCTCTAAAAACAATAGTGCCAATTTTGCATTATAATAAAACAACTACATTTGAATACGTCGCGAGCGTTCTGTTTTTCATAACATTTTTTAACACATGATTATCAAAGCTTCTCTTGGAAATGAGGTGTAGTCCGATGAAGCTGTTAAGACCTTGCTGGGTCAATAGCGTAGTCAGTTCGAGAAAAAAAAAATTGGTAATGGGACTTTATTTAAATCATTACAAACATTAGTGATGTACTTTGGTAATTAGATTATATCGCAATATTAATTTTATATACAATAAATATTTTCATATCTTAGATAATTTTGAAATAGTAAATTTGGAATTTCTTAAATGTGCTAACATGTCCTTAGGTAGATGCATGCTTAAAAAAGTTATTAAGCTTCCCTTCATCGCTTACAATGTAATTATGAACATAAATTGTTTTAAATTTAAATAAATTGGGCTCTACGACACCGGGGTCTGATCTCATTAGTTTATGTAAAGCTCCCCATAGCTAGTAAAATTCATTTGCACGACAATGTTACTGTAAGTACAACGTATTACTTCAACCTTTAGATCTACCTATATTTACATAATTTAGGTTATATTCATTATATATATTAGATTATTAGATTTTACCGTTTTTTAAGTATCTTCGCAGTGGTGTTTAGAAGATAGAGCTTTCTTTAGTATCCGATCTTCCAGATTATTATTGCCATTGTCTAGTAGTTAATGATATTACAAGTGTCATGTGATTATATCAATGTTCCAACAAGATGGTGGCTTCCTTGTCAGAACTTTCCAGGGATTTTTGTGGCATCTCAGAATTCATGCTCCGTGGTATTATTTTCCATTCACTTCACTTACGCACAATAACCGAACTATGTTACGTAAAACACAACCAATTTTACAAAATATAGAGTCAAATAACACAATATTATGAATAAAATTACATATTACATTGTATTAAGGTTCCATCGATTTAGATACATGCAACATAACATTATTATTTTCAACAATTTAGTTTTCTATATCACCATTTGTGCCCGTGTGTCAGAACACTTGTGATATTGTTTGTTGTAATAAATATTTAAAATATAGCAAAATGGAAATTGCATCAATGTTTTAGTATTGAAAAATACTAAAATGCCATGTTAATTTTCATGAATTCGTATAACGGTACGGAAGTTAAAATGCTGCAGCACTATTCAGTGGCAAGTTTTTGTAAACTAGATACAATAAAAACATTCTGCATGAAAAGACAGGTGTGTGTTAGATCAATCTCAAGTGTACTAAAACTCATTTTTATGTTCATAGATTTTTGTTTACGATTATTATACCGTTTTTAAACAAAGGAGATTATTAATAATAAACTACCAATCAAAAGTCAGGCACTATTAAATACGAGCTATATTAAGTATCCATAATCTATATACGTAATATGCAAATGAACACAGAAATCGACAAGTCGGTTTGCGCATGCCTAGATGTTATTGTGTGAAATTCGTCTAAGCGGGCCGCCGGACAGGTACGAACGACGGGTCACGGAATTATCCGAACAGTTCCGAGCCGGCTGCGCGTTGGGGCTTACTTGTCTCTAGCGGGTCCATTATTAAACATTTCCTGTATTAACCATATTAAAACGCACTCAACGCATTCTGCTACTGATACTTACTGAATAAAAAGTGTTGACTATTGCCATAGAAAAACGAAACAAACAAAAATAAAAAACGAAGTGTTTTGTGTAGAACAAATAATATTATGCATATAAATAATTCATACCCAGTTGCTAATGGGTTACTAAAATCAAATCTAAATTAAAGATAAAGGTTTTTGAAAAGAGTTGTGTGTAACAAGGTCAGCTGTTCCACTCTTATACGAAAAGGTAATTTATGATATAATCTTGCAATATCATTAATAAAATGCCGACAACAATTCATGAGAATATCGCTCTTTTGAATATGATGTCTTCTGACAACCTTGAAGACGATTTAAAAAGCGTTCAGCTGCATTACCCATCAGAAAGACGATTGCAGAGCGATGGCGCATGCGTGGAGGAGAGGGTGAGAACACCCCGTGGGGAGATCCTGGTAGCTGTGAAAGGAGATCGAAAAAAACGCGTGATAATTACCTATCATGACCTTGGATTGAATTACGCGGCAAATTTCCAGGCGTTCTTCAACTTTGTTGACATGAGATCTGTCTTAGACAAATTTTGTATTTACCATATAAATGCTCCAGGACAGGAAGAAGGGGCACCGACGCTGCCAGAGGACTTTAGTTATCCTGACATGGATGCTTTAGCATTCCAAATTGATTTTGTTCTTGGTCATTTTGGTATAAGGTCTTTCATCGGTTTCGGTGTCGGGGCAGGGGCTAATATTTTGGCGCGTTACGCTATCGCTAATCCGCAGAAGGTTGATGCTTTGGCTTTGATCAACTGTACGTCAACTCAAGCAGGATGGACGGAGTGGTTATACCAAAAAATAAATACAAGGCAGTTACGAGCGAATGGAATGACTCAAGGCGCTCTGGACTATTTGATGTGGCATCATTTCGGACGCAGCACTGAAGACCGCAACCATGATCTGGTTCATGTTTATAAAAAATGTTTCTCTCATGTGAACCCCGTGAACCTCTCCATGTTTATTGACGCATACTTGCGTCGCACAGACTTGGGAATATCGAGGGAAATGAGTACAATTAAAGTTCCGATCTTGAATGTAACTGGAGCTTTGTCCCCTCATGTTGATGATACAGTAACGTTTAATGGACGTTTGGATCCGACTAAGACATCATGGCTGAATATTTCCGATTGCGGTATGGTGTTGGAGGAGCAGCCGAGTAAGATAGCTGAAGCGTTCAGGCTATTTCTGCAAGGAGAGGGCTATTGTAGGTAGTCGCGTTACCAAGAAGTGTTATAAGCGTCGCGCTACAAATCCTTAGAAATCACATGTTGCTATCACACAAGCTTTAACGCAGTTGTAGACACGTTGGTTCTGACGATATTGTTGTTTCTTGTTTCTAGGTGTTATTCGAAATAAATTTATTTTATGGCTTTTACTGGCTTTTTTTATATTTCCCGTAAACATGTATTTTCTTGGCAAATTAAATTAAAATACGATTGATAGTTTTGGATTTACATATAATCAATAAGAAAGTATTATTTTTTTCACATCCATTCCATATATATACACATTCTTTTCTTCGCTCTGCTTAAATATACTATTTTTTAAACTAAACAACAATCCAAATATGTTAGTTACCTTCCAAGTAGAGTGTTGGTAATGTTAAGGCACAAAGTTTAAAATAATAATAAAATAATTTTCATGTATTAGATTAGAATCAATTCAAAGAACATTTTTAATTGGCAGAATACGATTATACATGCTTCTTTTGTCGGTACATAAGCTTTATGAATTTACATAGTAATTTAACTTAAATATGTGTATACAGACCAAAGTGTTTAAAGAAGGAGTATATAGGATGACTATCCTATTGAAATTAGAATCTATTTAGAATGTTACTATAATTATTAGAAAATAAGAATATACGAATAAAGAAAATAAGAATATACAATAATACATAATAAAAAATAAAACGAACTTTTTTTATGTCATATAGGAGGCAAACGAACATGCGGGTCACCTGTTTTTAAGCGATCACTGCCGTCCATAGACACTAGCAACCCCAGAGGAGTTGCAAGTGCGTTGCCAGCCTGTGTTTGTGGGAATGGAGAGAAAGGGGGAGGGGAAGAAAGAGGAGAAGGGAGGGGAGGGGAGAAGGAACTTGAAAATAATCTAAAGACGCATCGCAACGCCCATGAGTAGTTAGGTAGGTAAAGGTCTTGGTTAGTCATAAACCTACTAATATTTTAATTATTATTTATTTTGAGAAGTTCCTTGGCATATTTTCGAAATCCAAAGTCCAGTGGTAATCAAACTTAAACTACACGCCTTGAAAATATCCTCTTTGCAATTAAAAAAAAACAAATGTACAAACTTGAACAAAAAACAAAGAGACGAATAAATAATAACCTATTTTGAAGTTGAAAATTTAAAAGCGTCTTTCTATTATAAGGATATGAACTTAAATGTATATTCTGTGTGTGAAGATCGTCTTGTAAACAAAAATATAAACACATATTCATATAGTAGTTGCATGTCGTAATCAGTAAATGATTGTATCCGTGCTTGTCTGTAAAAGGAAAGAAGGTTCTATAACATTAAAGTATTAAGTTGTGTTAAGTGACTTAGAACGGTGTCAAATTATCATCAAGATATTACAATATATGCGCGTATATAGTAAAACCATATGTTATATTATTTATCACCTAAAAAAACGTTGAATGATCATTACAAAAGCGCTTCTAATGGAGAAGGTTATAATGTTATCCAATTTACTATATTCTGTCACTAGATGGCATTGTGATATATCAACTAATATGTACTGTTAACCAATCGTCTGGAATTTGGTTCGCGTAGCTATTTAAAGGTAGAGTATTTTCGCACTATGACTTTATAGATTTTGCCACTAGATGACGCAACAACATATTAACTTCTGGTATACTGTGTAGATTATTGTCTTGAACATTGATATATCGACGGGAGAAAGCCCAATCCGTTAGTGGTATCCGCCGCAAACTATGAACCCGTACCTTACGTTGCGCGTTATAAATGACGTCCGCGATGCATTTTTACCGACCCTCCTGATTTAATCACGTCAGCAAACGATCAGTACCAGCTTGTCCCTCGAAACAGAGCGTGCTCACGCCCACGCCCACGTAACCACAGATCACGCCGCCGTGGTCTGGGGGTTAATTTCGCTCCCGCACACCCGATTAGGCCTCCCACGGCAGCGGCTCAAGCCTAGGTTCGGTCCCTCGGTAGGGAGCCCTTGAATGCGTTGCTTGCGCGATACGGTGACACACAAATATACATCACTGCGACAACACTACACGATCACTCCCACACACGTGCACGCCTACACGCTTACATATGAAAGTGGAAGGGTTTACTTTTTTCCCTTATCGAACTGAAAAACTCTCAATTTTCCAATAATAAATATATGGAGGAGTTGTTGAGGCGTGTATGCTTGGTACACATATACGTTTCAACAACTCATACATATATGAATAGTTAGCTAGGTTAGCTAAGATAGGTCGCGATTTTGCATGCAACAAGCAACAGCCAAGCCGAGGTGTGCCGTGCACCCTTGAGCTGGTTGCCAAAATAAAATCGGCTGAGTGCCTTAAGCGCTCGCCTTAGTAGTCCGGTGAAGCTGTTAAGATTTTGCTGGGTCAATAGAGTAGTCATTTCGAAAAAAAAAAAAAAAAAAAACGGGAGAAAGCGGAAATATCGTAACTTGCATTTTGGGCTAAATTATTTTTTAGCATATTTTTACATAAAAAATACCGCTTCGAAGGTTCTGGGTCTCGCTTTCCTACAATTAAAATTTTTACCGATACGACCTAGGTTTTCTGTCAACACTACACATTAAAAAATATTGAAGTTTTGAAATAGTTTTTTGGCTCTGATGTAAAGTTGGGTTTTTCAAGTTACGACAATTCTGCTGTCTTCCGTCGATATTTAGATATAGATATTATTATATGTAGATGTAGACTAATATTTATATAATATCCGTTTATTTCGTTAGATAATACGAAACGTGTACGAAGCTAAATATACTGCTAGTAACATTATGTGTTTTACACTTTTTGTTCATGCGTAGATAACCTAATTTTCTTATAACGATTTTATTATTCCAAAAAATAAATGTTTACTGGATAACTAATAATTGTAATGAGTACATCAATTATATAATTCTATATATTTGTAACTCCTATACTTATTACTATAATTGTTAATTAATTGACAATTTAAGTGTTGAAAAATAAAACAAAATTTCAAACAAATGCTTAGAATTCGATTTCAATAACTTATGTATTATACTAGGCAAAAATATTGAAAAATATATCTATAAATACCTTATCTCTGCGGCATCGTTTGTATTAATGTAATTTACACAGTACTTTTTTCTGGCCTATAACTATCATATGTCCCTTGCTGTACCCCTGACAACCTAACTAGCACCTGGCTAACCTAGCATAATTTCATGATGATTGGTTGATTGGTTTAGCTGTCAAAGCGTAACAAACTCATATTCATATTTATACTATTAGTTAGAATGGTTAGGTTTTAGTAATATTATTAAAAAAAAAATGTATCCAATATAGACCCTAAGAAGGCGCTTATGAACGTCAGATTTTTTTTTTATTGTAGCACGGCAAAGTGACTGCACTATGCCTGATGGTAAGCACAGAACAATCCAAAAATAATAACGACCACCGATTGACACACTGTCCATCGCCGGTCGCCACTATCATGCCGGCCTGTAAAAAGCTGGATATGCACAGGCTGATCCCGAAACGCGACCCGTAGAAGCGAATCACTATTACGGGCTTTTTCGCCATATACATAGTGGTTGCGACCAAGTCAGGCTGTAAAACCCTACCATCCTGCTTGCGCCATTGCCTCGTTAGTTATTCAGCAGTGTGTACAACTTGCAGGTGAGGTTGGCTTGGGTGTCTCAAGTCTTATGATGTTATTCGACACCCCTTACACCCCCAAAGAACCCCCCCCCACCCTTACCACCGGTTCGGAAAAATAACCCAGTCATCTAGAAGAATCGGTAAGAAACTCTATCGGGATACTCTTTTTAAGATACATATACATTACAATCGTTCTAAGCAGATGCACAGAAAGAGGTATTAATTCCAAACATCACCATTGTTCACATATCGACCCACCCTATAATAGCCTTTTGATACCGAAACCCGCTTAGGTGACATAGTAAGTACAGTCCGGTAAATCGGTAATATGCTTTAGGACTTAAAAACTGTTACTGATTTTACTAAGTCTGAAATATAGTGATGCTCAGTTTGTCACAATGACTACTGTTTAAGCTGTCATTATTATCTGTTGGAAATAATTAGCTTTAACAATTCGTATTTCTAAATTTCAAAATTAGCGCTATTTATATATTATAGCGCTACTCACAATCTGCTCTTAAGGAATTAAATCACCACTCAATGCTCTCTGAGTGTTGTTTTAATTTCCAACTTTTTCAAATTCATTTTCAAGCTAAGTTGTGTAAAAGTATGTATAGCCTACGTTCACTAAAACCCAACGTTCGCCACTCAAACTCTTTAGAAATGGATGAATTCTTTTTTTCTGTAATGAATTGGATTTTGAAAACATTCTTCAGTCATGATGTATTCAGCATTTTTCAGTATATGTAGGTACTTATATACATGCCTTTTAGTTCACTGTCATACGAAGAGTGTTTATATGTTTTGTAATAGAATTTAAAGACATATTTCGATTTGGAATAGACTAGCATCGGCCCTTGAGCTACAACATAAACATTGTTAATTTTAAAACATGGCTACTTCACTTTGGGAAAGCGTAAGCTGTTATGTTATTAGTGTAATAATTTATAGAATCAAATTAGTAGCTCTAGAGATCACCTCCTACAAACAAACCCTTTTTTTCAATTCTTCATATTGTAGATTATTATTATACTCGTAACGTATATGTATATATGTTTGGTTATATATAAATATAAATTAATATAAAGTATAAATGAAATAAATGGCGTAAACTTATTGGCTTCTGGGTTATTGATTGAATATGATCTGTTGGGTTTCACAGTCGATCAAGCAAGTACTAACGCAGACATGAAAAGAAAACATTTCAAATCTGTGTAATTAATTTTCGATCCGCGTCGAACGTTCAGTTCGTGTTTTTGTTTGCGAGCGTTTTTCCGTTTTTGCCGTACAAACGTGACGCTAGCCACCCGCGATGCCTCTGGGATGGGAGGCCGTGGGTGGCTTTGGAAATGGACTCCGAGCACGAAAGAGTCGAGTTTGACCTCCCCACCGACCCCCTTACTGACCACTGGATGAACGGATTATGAAATATTTCATCGGAAAATAAATATGAAAAAGTAATGTCGTCTGCGTCCGAAGAGTTTTCTTCGTCGAGACGGTTAGTTATAACTCTGTTATTATCTATCTGCACGTTACGGTGAGTAATTAAAATTGTAGTTTATTTTACAAATAAATTGTATGTCTATCGACTTGTATAGTACGTCGGTTAAATATTATCTATCTACATCAAAAGAAAGACCATTATCAAATGTTTAAGTCAAAGTAGAATGACGTCATCGTAGACAGATTATTTAGTCCTGTTGAAGATGTAACATTCGTACTTCTTAAATCATTAATTCGTACATTGTGCTAGACTTGACCTTGTAGTCTACAAAATATTTGTGACGTCATATCTGCGTTTCTTTCTATTAGTAATATACTCCATCGCTCATCACCATATGCAACCAAGTGATGAAATAATCTAAATGAAACATGATCAATATGAAAAATTCACGACAAATTTATTCTATTCGTCACCTTTCAAAGCTTATATCCTGTTATCTATTCGTTATGTCTTATGTTAGGTATTTATTACAAAATGCAGTGTGGTTATAGTGTGTAACCAAAATAACCTAAAACCAATTAAAAAGTTTGAAATTCTTTAAGCTTTAAACTCTAATATGTTTAGACAGATATTTAGTTTAAATTAAGAATAAATTTTAGCAATAACTAATATATAACTTTTTATTTCAAATCAACACTCGTCCACTACAATAATGAAAATATGCTACTGAAGTACTTTGAAAATACGTTAATGTTTAAATGTTACGTCACGGAATCATTTTAAAAAATGATACAATCTTACGTATCATATGACAATGTAACATTTTTTCTGTATTACTTGTAGTAGTAATGAGTTTTCATTCTAATTAAGATTAAAACCATTTTGTATCAGATTGAGGTTAGTTTTTTGAATACGTAGGAATTCTTTTAGAAGTTATATACTGCTAATATCTCATTGTGTTTCCATTTTATGATTATATGTAAGAAATTTTACCCTTTACATGTACGTGATTAGAGTGAGCCTTGAAATTATATAAGCATTGCGAGTTGGCTTGGTAAATTAGTACAACTTAACACGTGGCAGTAACTATGAATCACGTAAGAGCATAATAGTGTAAATATTATACCTACTATGGATATAATAATTGCTATTACATACTGTATTAGTATATAAATAGTGTGTAATTGCCTTATTTCAAATGAAGATTTTTTTTTTTAGTTAATAAATCTTCGTATTTATCGCTACGATTACAAATTGAATTAGAAGTATTTCCGTTTATATTTTCGTTATTTGTTTTTTTTCTTCTATCTGACTACGCTATTGACCTAGCAAGGTCTTAAGCTTAGCTTCACCGGACCACACCGGATTACTAGTAATTTGTTACTCTTTAGTATAACCTAAGTAACACTATATTATAAAATGCAAATATGATGAAAATTGTTTTGTAGGTGGTAGAGCCACGCTGTTGCTATAATTGGTTTCAGCATGAATGGATCGGCTCGTCCGGGGTAGTACCAACCTCTCACAGAAAACCGACGTGAAGTAACAGTGCTTCCATTGTTGCGTTTCGTTCGGTCAGTGAGAACGCTGGAAATCCACTTTCCTCCCTTTCCCTCCTCTCTCTTCCCCTTCCCCTCCCTCCTTCCCCACCAATACAGGCTTCCAACACACTCGAAACTCCTCTGGTGTTACTGGTGTCTATGGATGGTGGTGATCATTTAACATCAAGTGACCCACCTGTTCTTGTACCTCCTATGACATAAAAAAGAATGGGGTACTGAAAAAGATATACAGTACATTTCATCCAAAACAAAAGAACTACTTCCGAGAATAAATTCAAATCTACGTCAACGCGATAGAAACCGCGAGCAACTGTTAGTAACAAACAAATGAAACTAAAATTCATATAATTAGAAAATGTAATCACTAAAAGGGGTACTAAATAAAGTAAACACTCTCTGATAAATATATTTATTTCACATCATTAAGAATCACACAAAGATAATTAATTATACACCTTAATTTAATAATTTACACAATACAATTATATTGTCATAAAACATTCAATAAAAATTGACTAGAATTCGTAAGATTATCTACATATTGTATGTATTATATACAAAGATTAAGCTCCGAATTAATCTATACATTAAATATCAGTCTAAATTTAACTGTTTATTTCATTGATATACAAAAACCCAAGATGCTTGCTTAACATCTCACAACCGGCACACAAAAATGAGTGCATAACTTTGGATTATGCACTCATTTCAAATAATCTCGCGTCACTTATGTCCTTGTAAAAACAACCTTAAGGTTGAATTTGCAAAATCATGAGTTTATAACGTAACTATAACCACGTATGTGTTATTGGGGAGTTGTTGCGGCCGGTTTTTAGTGCTACTTTTATTCGAGACTGTGCGTCTTGGGTTTTATGTCAGTGGTTTGGTACATTATTTATGACCTTCATATCTACTAGGCAGCGAGATGAAAATGTAGGATTATTATAATTTTAATCGCATTAATAAGTTAATCTATTCAGTATTTCAATGTAATTTGAGCAGGTAAATTCAAACTGTCTAATAACACGATTATAAGAAAGTATTTTTCAATCATTTCAGAACTAACCTATTCTAAGAGTTATTTATCTATACGACTATACGAATATTACAAAGAGGTGATAAAGTTTGTGACATTGTTGGGAGTAATCTGTGGACTACTGGTCCAATTTGAAAAATTATTTCAGTGTTATGTAGCTCATTTATCGAAGAAGGTTTATAGGCTACATATCAATAAGACCAAAAGAGCGGAGCACTAATGAGGAGTGTTTCAAAATCGGGGATTTTTTTCCTCTTAGGAGCTTCTGTTGCGTGTTAGCGTTAGACCAAAGTAACTATACCATGCGGAGGAGATCGCGGGCAGAGACTATTCGTAAATATAATTAAATTAGACAAATACTTCAATGTGTTGTTATAATAATATATACAACATTGTTTCGGAACGAAACGTCAACCGGTCTGAAGTTACACCTGGACGAACTTCACTTGATAACAACATTGAATTACCGCTCACTCATAGTATTTGTTATAAGCATCGTAGTCCGGTAAAACTATTAAGACCTTGCTGGATCAATAGCGTAGTCAGTTCGAAATAAAAAAAAAATATACGCATTAAAATTGTAACCAAGTAAAACTTCTTTTATTAACGTCAAAAGAATAAATAGCGTGTCACGCAACCGCTGCTACAAACATTTAAATCTTTTTCATATATCTTTCATTCCATCAAGATCATTAGAAATGAAACTGTTTACTGCTCGGTTACTGTTATTAAGCGTTGCTGGGAACAAATAAAAAGCTCGTAAAAGGTCATAAAGCGGACATCTTGATACTATTTTTAAATGGCGGCTCTGAATGTCTTTTTCTTTGAAATTTATTTTGTAAACATTAAGAAAATTTGTTTCCAAACGATTGGTTTTTCCACTCGACTGCTGCTCTGGCGTTTTTTATCGTCCTATCTTTTATGAATGGCGACTCCGTTTATTTGTACTGAATACGCTTCAAATATTTATCTACTGGGTGTTTAATTTCTTACTAGAAACGTATAATACCTTAAATAATAAACTAGTATTTATAATACATAACTGTATTCACAAGGTAATAATGTGTTTTTTTTTTTCGAACGACTAAGCTATTGACCTAAGTCTTAACAGCTTCACCGGACGACTAAGGCGAGCGCTTATGGCACTCAGCCGAGGTAATAATGTGGTTGAATAATTATTCTAAGAAATATTAAATTATAATTATGAGATCATGAAATTACATTGAATAATATTTAATACAAAGTTTAATAATTTTATTCTAATAATGTGTTAATTGGCACGTAGATATAATACCGTTTAAATAACTAATAAAAATGGCAGTTATATAAGTGAAATATCGAGTATCTTATATCTTAGTTTATTCTCTTATATTAGGCCTGAATGCATTCGTTCCGATGCTGCATTTGATTTTCTATATATATATTGAAATACTTAAAACTGGATTTTACAGATACTAAAATCTAACTAGTTTTTCACTAAGAACTAATGCAAGAACAAAGTACTTACAATGTAAAGGTATATTTGAATAATTATTTATTTGTTATACATGGAAATTGAACTGAATTATGAAGTATCAATTAATAAAAGTTGATTTACGATTCCTTTAAGTAATTATAGAACGTGATTTTTAAATCCATAATACAATGTTTTTTTTTTCGAAATGACTACGCTATTGACCCAGCAAGGTGTTAACAGCTTCACCGGTATACTAAGGCGAGCGCTTAAGGTACTCAGCCGATTTTATTTTGGCAACCAGCTCAAGGGTGCACGGCACACCTCGGCTTGGTTGTTGCCTGTTGCGTGCAAAAGCGCGACCTATCTTAGCTAACCTAGCTAACTATTCATATATGTATGAGTTGTTGAAACGTATATGTGTACCAAGCATACAAGCCTCAACAACTCCTCCATATATTTATTATCGGAAAATTGAGAGTTTTTCAGTTCGATAAGGGAAAAAAAAGTAAACCCCTCCACTTTCATGTGTAAGCGTGTAGGCGTACACGTGTGTGGGGGTGATCGTGTAGTGTTGTAGCGGTGATGTATATTTGTGTGTCACCGTATCGCGCAAGCAACGCACTCAAGGGCCGAGGGATCGAACCTAAGCTTGAACCGCTGCCGTGGGATGCGTAATCGGGTTATATAATACAATGGTATATCGTCACTAGTGTACAATATAGTTTCCTACTTAGAGACATATTATCTAGAATAAAACTTATTAAACAATGAAAGTATCAATTATGTACTTTTGAGTATTGTACCTACGGTAGGTAACCTTTAATCTTGGATTTAGACAATATGTATAGGATGCTCTCTATACGCAGTATTTTAAAAATAACGTTCTTAATTATTATGAGCTTGAGGTAAGTTTCTGCGTTAAAAATCGGCGAGTTCCCAAGAATCATAAACTAATTTGAAATAATTATTAACTGATTCAAACTAAATGTAATAAGCTGATTTTAGTATAGTTATCATTTATAATAATATAATAATAAATATAATAGGATTGTACGAAAGTACACTTCAAGAGGTTGTAAGATTGTAGTACTTTACTTATACGGAATAAACGCCTAACGAACCCTTTTTTTTTCGAACTGACTACGCTTTTGGCCCAGCAAGGTCTTAATAGCTTTACCGGACCACCGTCTAACGCACCTCGAAAACTTGACCTCATTCCTTATAAATACGAGGTTGCCCAAACAACAAAAAAAGGAAAGAGTTTGCGAAAATGACTATTTATTAATTATGAAATATTATATCTACTTTATAAATGGTTATTCTACATTTGACTAGTCAATAATCTCATTAAAATGCAGATGTACAATAAATTTTGTACTGCTTTCTAGTATTCTGATATTTGATCGACCGGGAGGTTATGACGCTAGCTGTGATCATGATGAGTCCGGGGTGATAATGACCCGGGACCAGATTCCGCGCTCGAGTCTCCGGCGTACACCTCAGAGAATCCACCCCCACTACCGCCCCCACCGGCGCTTCCACCACCACCTGCATCCACAACCAGCCATCATTATTACTACCCTTCTTTGTGGATTTAATATACAATCAAATACATTTGTGCCGAGATATTGAAATGTCATATAGTTGTTGTAATTAATCGTAACTGGCAGTATATTGAAAAAGCTAGTTTTAAATTATGTGCGTTATGTCAATTATATTTATTGTTTTGTCTTATTTTCTGTATGTCAATAGTTGATGTATCTCTTCCATAATATATATATATATATACAGAAATAATTACAATTATTATTTTCATGTCCGATATACAACACTAGTGGATTTTATATTTTATTCATAATCCTGTCTTAGGTGTGTATTTGGTCGGGGTGTAAGGGGTGTCTAGGGGTGTAAGGGGTGTCCAGTAACATCTTAAGACTTGAGACACCCAGGCCAACCTCACCTGCACGTGGTGCACCCTGCTCAATAACGTACGAGGCAATGGCGAAAGCGGGGTGGTAGGGTTTTACAGCCTGACTGGGTCGCAACCACCAGGTATGTGACGAAAAAGCTCGTCATAGTGACTCGCTTCTGCGCGTCGCGTTTCGGGATCAGCCTGTGCATATCCAGTACCGGGTGACTTTCGTCATTATGGCCGGCATGACAGCGGCGACCGGCGATGGATAATCTGTCTCTCGGTGGTTGCCGATGTTTTTGGATTGTACTATGCTTAACATCAGGCATAGTGTAGACACTATGTCGTGCTTCAATAAAAAAAAATGGCTTTATATTTTGTAATATTGGTAGTGTTTTACGTAATGCAAACTGGTTACTGGTTACTTTGGACAAGTGAAGTGGCTTGAGAATAATACTATGTAGGTGGTAGAGCCACGCTAAAGCTATTACTGGTTTCAGCATGAACGGTTCGGCTTACCCGGGTTATTATCACCCTCTGACAGAAAATCGGCGTGAAGTAACAGTGCTTGCATTGTTGCGTTTCATTTGGTTAGTTAAAGTGCCGGAGGACCACCTTCCCCCTCGCCTCTCCCTCATACTCCCCTTCCCTCCAAACACAGGCTGACAACGCACACGCGATTCCCCTGGTATTGCAACTGTCTATGGACGGAGATGATCACTTAACATCAGGTGACTCGTCTATTCGTTTGCCTCCTATGACATAAAAAAAATATACCACGGGGCATGGATTCCGATTTATCACATAAACTTCCTGCAACGTGCAACCATTGTCGGTATTACAGCTGATATATGGTGGTTGTATTCTAATCGGATACAATTTCATTAAAAAAATAAGAAAAGTTCATTAAATTAATTGATTTAAAGTATTTACGCACTGTGATGGGCAAGCGGTACGCAGTACGAAGTCCCGGGGCAGTGTCGCGGACGAACCTTCTCGTACCGACTGAGCTGTTGCAATTCGCAGTCCGAATGATGCTTCTCCACTATATTAGCATGGTATATTTAGTTAATTGAACACTTATTACATAGATTTGTAGTATACTATTACTAAGTGATTCCCGGCTGCTTCGTTGGGAATTAAAACAAAGCAAAGAATCAGTCGAATCAAATAAATAGCTATCTACGATTTTTTTTAAATGATCACATTCGTATGCCAATACGTTCAATATTTTTCACGTGATTGCACCCCAAAGATACTAAGTTCATTCATATGTATGTATAGATTTCATCAACCTGTAGTTGCATCTACAACATTTTTCCCCGTAGTTTGCAGGTTGTTAAATCGATTATTGTTTATTATTGTATATTATTGTTTATACTAATCACAAACCAGGGACCCGATGCAAATTAGAGGTGGTTATCATAACAATTAATAATGTAATTACATTATTCTTACGTAAAGGACAATAAATTATTGAGGACATACATATTGTGCCGTCAAGAATCTTGTTTCGGTTATTAATATTGACGATGACACTTTTCGGCCGGGGCTTTCCCAGTGTTCGTAGATGCAAACAGTATGCAATAACCAATAAATATAAAAGAGAATACTTCACTTTGCTCATACTCAGAGTCACGATACGACAAAAATTATTCATTGTAATATTATGTTATTGATACAAATTGTAATATAACAAATTATCCAACAGCAATATAATTAATAACAAGAATTGTTGTAACATTACACAACTACGTTATTCATTATAGTCGAACTGTCATATATACTTGTACTAGTAGGGAACGTGTGTAATGCACATAATCTTGCTTATATTTTCTAAAGTCCTTGCCTTAACTGTAGGTTGTCACTAAATATTAAGAATACTAAATAAGTAAAAAAAAATATAAAAATATAGATAGCTAATCTAAATTAAAATATCTTATTATAGATTTTTACGAAGCCATTCTCTCAGAAGTTTATGTACGCTTTTAATATATTATCCACAAGTTAGGTATTTATTATGATTACATAATATTGAACCTCATTTCTGTCTTCACAAGACAGTTGATTACAACTAGTAGCTAAAGTACTCTGTGAGTAAATAATTTGGAAAACAAGAAATAGACGAAACTGGATTTAGTGGTCGTAAAATGTTCCGTTTGAATTTGATTCGTGTTTATCAGATATGAAAAGGAATACGCTTTGATATAGATTATATGTCAGAATAAAATATACATACGTATATAAAATGTAAGAGGTCTGTCACAATGTACGAGTATTACACAAAACCTATTGTTCAAATTATGATCAAATCTATGAAATGAGTACGCTATTGGCCTAGCAAGGTCTTAACAGCTTCACCGGACTACTAAGTTAGTGTTATCGTTTTTTCGCAAGTCTAACCTAACCTAACCAAACTGAGACAAAAGAACATAAAACGTAACCTTTTTTTAAGCTACTATTCAATACGTATTTAACTTTTTTGTAACAACATTTCACTTTTTTTATAGGATAATCTATGTTTCGATTAATGGTCTCAATATTTTAAAAATATAAATTAAATAATTGTCAATGTTGATTATTGCTTATTTATTGTAAGTTTCATCTAAAACAGATGACACCTTTAGTTGACAAAAACTGTAGGACCGACTGTTACAGATATAGATGGCGCCACGTTTCAATTTTGAACCATACTTTTAATTCAATATGTCATAAATGAGCCACAGCAACGCGTGGCGGGGACAGCTAGTATGTAATAAATAAAAACTTGCTTAAATTGCAAATGTGTGAATATGTAAAACAGTGTGAGGTTTGTGATAGCAATTAATGGATTGTGTTTTAATTAAAAAAGTATGTTTTAAACTACGTTAATTATATTTGAAACTGTGTGTGTGTGTTCTAATCACTTTTCTGTATTCTTGTGTCACTGTGAATGTAACTATTAAAAAATGAGATTTTTAATCGTATAACTGTTGTATCAATTGCGGTTGTAGGTCTTATAATATGAGTAGAATTGTACCTTCGGGTCTATCTCGGTGTCGTTGAAGATGTTTTCTACAGGGTCGGTGGGGAGGAGCGTCGTTGTCGCGATGTCCGAATGTCCGGAACTGTAACGTGTGGTCCAAAGTGGCTGCCGTCGCTTCACCGCCCACGGCAAAAGTCGCATATGGGCTTATCTCATACACATCTAACAAAAAATAAGATGTAATAGGGCTATGTGAATTGATTTAACGATTCGAATAATGATGTTCGATTTGAAGAAAAGATGCAACGTTTCCCAACTAACTTTTTTGCATAAAAACTTACAAAATCATTTTATAATTTATTTATAACTTTCTTATTTATTGTAAATTTTTAAATTACTTAAATAAAGATCATTTGACTTACAAACGAATCTTTTGAACTATATATACTAATAATTATTTAGCATTTGATTAATACCTAATTAGTTAAAAACATTAAAATAGTTCGAATTATTCGAATAGTTGAAATGTTTGATTCGAATTATTCGGTTCGATTTGCTATCGAATAATTCGTTAATTCGAATAATCTCACACCACCAGTTTGTAAAATAAAATCCACACTATTTCAAAATAGATGCAGACGAGGACATACATAAATAAATACCTAGTCAACTTCAAAATGCGTCTCTTGAGACTCAAAGTAAAACTTAGAACGTTTTAACCACATTCTCTTGAGATATCTTTTGAGAGACTTTCTGTGCAAAATTATTTAGGAATGGACTCGAGGATTAAAATTGAATAGTGAGAGGTATTTTACGAAGGATATACTAATATTGGCGATTCATATTGCACAATTGTTTAGATGAAAACCATCGAATTTCACAATTTACTCAGTTTCTCTGTAAAGAAAAGTTGTAGACGTAACAAAATAGTATATAGTGGTCTAACAGTAGTTAGAATAGTAAGAATATTTATATCCCTCTACTAAGGATACCATACAATTTAAAAGTTATATAGCTAATAAATTAAGCTACGGTTAAATTTATAATAGATTTCAGCAGCTGCACTTCCGATTTCACTACTTTGATTACATCATCACTAAGAAGCTGAGACTGCGGCAAAAATTTAGCCTATAACTCGATAGAAGACTTTTCGGTGGGATCTTAGTCTGTCATACAGTTGCTTTTATATTTTATTCATAATCTTGTGTTATTTGACTCTATATTCTGCAATATTAGTGGTATATTACGTAATATAGATCGGTACTTGAGCACAAGCGAAGTGAATGAGAAATTTGAATAGAAATGTGTTCCCTCCTCTCTATGACATGGGGTCCTTCAAGCGTAACGTGAAGAGACTTTTACGCAGGCCGGTATGACAGCGGCGACCGGCGAGGGATGGCGTGTCTCTTGGTGGTCGCCATTGTTTTTGGATTGCACTATACTCACCATCAGGTACAGTACAGTCACTTTCCTGTGCTATAATAAAAGAAATAGTACCACAGAGCATGAATTCTGAGATGCCACAAAACACTCGAAAGTTCTAAGAAGAGAACCATCATCTGTTAGAACATTAAAATTATCACAATCAACTTGATTATTATTAGCCACTTATAGTATTGGCAGTAATAATCTAGAAGATTAGTTGCCAAAAATAAAATTAGAAAAAACTTGATAGAAAAAAAATCTTGTCTACTTTACCCGAAGCCGGTGACAACTTGTCATGTTTGTAGTCATGCTGACAGTTCCTTATGTTCTGCTGTTCTGGACACACAGATTTGTCGGTGCTCGTTACAGAGTGACTACAGCGACGGGCTTCCTCATCGTTTTGTACTACACACGGCCACAGTGTGCTAAAGTGTGGGTCGGTGAGAGAAATATATACCGAATGAATGTATGTACTTCTATAATGATAAAAAACTATCGTTTTTAAATGAAAACTAACCGATTTTGAATTTATGGTAGAGTTATCTTATAATAAATTTATGTTAATCTATATAAATATATAATTAAAAATACAGTTTCTTTTGAATCTCAATCACATTAAAACTATATGACGTATTGGCATAGTACTATGAACATTTTTATTCTATATACAATCATAAAAATACTTATGCATAATGAATAAAATAAATCATATTTATTTAAATAATACTGCATATTTTAATATAAAAAAGGTAATAATAACTATGGGAAAATATTCCTCCAACGGTATCGAACCGAATAATAAAGCAATTAACAATATAGTTTTGGATATATATGACATACTTATATCTATGTGGTGGAGTGGATTCGTTAATAGTCTAACTCGGCTTCCATTTGGGCTATTTTTAAATAATATACGAACTGTAATGGTACAACTTAAGCTACACAAATTTGTGAAGATCTAGTAGTCTTTTTGTGTTTTTAGAACAAAGGAATATTTATTATTTGAGTTGAAAAAAATAATAATAATATATTTTAATGTTCCAAGTCAATATGTACATAAATTACAGTAATTTTGGTATCTGCACTGGTTTTAAACCGTATCGCAGATATCATAATTTCATTTAATGAGAACTTTAGAACTTTAGTTGTTTTAACAGACAGTGATATTAACAAATGTAATGAATAAAAACTTAATTCGACTTAACTAAATATGTGAAATTGTTCTGTAACACGGTGTTCCGAATAAGATAAGAGTGTTTTGCGACAGTAATGAGTGAATTGTTTTTTAACAGTACAAAGCTATATTCAGACTTCGACAACCTATTAGAAGCGATAATGGCTCAGTAGTTGTACTCCAGTGAAGCTGTAAAGACCATGGAAAGCTAATATAGTAGTTAGTTCGAAAAAAAAAAGGCTCAGTGGTTAGTGTATTCAGATACCGTGTAGATCGATGTAGTTGGAATCCTTGCAAATGAGACGAAACTTTCAATAAAAGAAAACATAACGATCGTGGGGTAGGGCTTTTCTTAAACGCCCACTCGGCTAGTTAGCACTGTAAACCCTTTATGAGTAGTCCGGTAAAGTTGTTAAGACCTTGCTAGGTCAATAGCGTAGTCAGTTCGCGGAAAAAAAGATACTCTATGTTTAGCGTGTTATCATTTTAGACTAGTTCGTCCTCTAAAAGCAGGTGACATTGTGGATAGGATTTGTTATAGCGTTTGTATATCCTATGAAGTTTATAAAGTCTATATTACTATAGAAAATTAAGTTTGTAAATCTAGAAATGTCAAATATAGTAAGCCACAACACAAAAGCAATAAATATTTCATCGTGATAGTCTATTATTCTTAAAAAATAAATGGTTTTGCTTAATAGAATTCGTACAATTTTATAGAAAATAGGTCAGTTCGAGTGATTAACTAGACTTTGCGTTCTTGGTCTGTCATCGTTTATCAGAGTTTTATGTATTATTTCGTAGATTACGAACACGTTCTATATTTATTACAATTTAAAACATAAATTATTTTCATAAGTAGTAGTAGTACCTTTTCAATATTATATACATTATTTTTGAATCTGACATATACATTAACAAAAAGAAGATTTTTATCCATTTCAAAAATAATATACCGATGACATTAATTCGAATCGTATAAAGAGGCTGTACTTACACAAACAAAAATTATTTTAAAGAAGCCGTAGCGTCGTATATATGTATTGCATAGTTATCTATCGCCCTAAAGTTTAAAATATGTTGTTCAATATCCCAATTAGACAATCTCATAGTTAAATAGCTATTATTCTAGGTTGAAGACGTTTGCTGTCTCATTGCGTACATACTAAAATGTAGGGTTTACCCATCGATGTCTTGGTGGTAGTAGCTTCATTCGTAGAATATTTTTAATTTAAACTTATTATGTTCTATTAATAGCTCTTGAAGAGTTTCAGGTGAAACTATTCAATTTGTTAATAAAAATTCCAAATATATAACGTACCTGCGTTTAGCAATTAGCACCAATAACAAGGCTGTGACAGCAAGAGCTGCTAATGCTGCGAATGCTAATGAGACAGCTCCTAGAACTCGCTCCGTGTCTGCGTTGTTATTGCTAGTAGAAATTGGGCCGCCCTCTGATTGAAACGCGACGGGCCGACGAAGACGTTCTGTTTTGTGAATAAGGCCACCTTTATTGGAATGTTACAAAGGGTACGTATTTCAGGGCGTAAACAATTTTCCAGTTACCTGCCTTGAATGACAATAAACGTCTTTACATAGTGATTAACATAAATAAGGATAAGATATTCCTTAGACAAAATATCAAGCATTTAATTAACCAAAATTGCATAAACTGTTCACATCGAAAACTCTAATCATCGATGATGACACTTTTCATCTCCTATCTTTTCAAATACAAAAATACGTAAATATACTAAACAATATACTTTATAATATAGTTGCAAAGTCATAAAAATATGACTAGGTCTGTAAATTTTGTGGTTAGATACAACCTAACATCTTACTCACCTAATTTTGTTGCAAGTTTGATGTGTTAACAAACTTGCACCAATTTTTTTTAAATTGAATTTCGTATCGTAAAAGCAAACATTTGAAAAAATAAATACATATGAGCTCGTAACTTTGGTGTTACGGATAATATGAATAAATTGACAGAAATTTTGTCATTTAACTTTTTGACTAACTCTTACAGTTTAGATAAAAATGCAAAAAACCGGAAACTTGAATTTCAAAGCTATATAACAAATCAAATATTGAAAATAGAAATTCGACTCATGAGCATTTCTTGTACCAAATCTGTACTATAATAAAACTGTAACAAGGTCAAATCTGTACATTACATTTTTTTTTAAATTATGATTGGAGTAGCCTATATTATCGACACAGAAGCCAAAAATAATCTTTTTACATTTTTTTTCTGTTTGTCTGTCCCTGTGAAAATGTATCACTCTAAAAGTACTGAACCAATTTTGATAAAATTTAACACAGTGATAACTAATATACCGAGATTACATCTAGTATACTTTTTGCCCCATAAAACATAAGAGGTTCTCCAGGACAACGGACGAAAGACAAAAATTTGTAGTAAGTAGACTTTTTTACGACACCTTAGTACAGGAGGCAGCAACGTTGGGAGAACAAGAATTTTGGAATAGCTGGTTCTTTAATATATCAATATATTATTATATCAAAGGACGCAAACGAAAAGGTAGGTCTCGTGATGTTAAGTGACCACCACCGTCCTTAGACACTAGCAACACCAGTGGAGTCGCAAGTGTTTTGCCAACCTGTATATGGAGGGGGGGGGGGGGGGGGGGCAGGGTAAGAGAAGTGAAAGGAGGAAAAGTAAAAGGAGGTGGGCCTCCTGGGTTCTCACTTACCGAACGAAACACAACAATACAAGCATTGTTATTTCACGTCGGTTTTCTGTGCGAGGGTGGTATTACCTCATTCATGCTGAAACCAGTAATAGCTTCAGCGTGGCTCTACCACCTACAAAAATTGTCAATAAACAAAATTTAGGATACCTGGTAGCCGGTTAACGATGTGTTTTTAATGCGCATCACATCTTTACAGGTAAACATTTTGATTTATGAATAATTAAAAAAAAATAGCCAGTACTGCACTAAACTATAGCTATAGCTAAGTTATTCTATACACACATTATTTTTATAGCAATAAATCGGTCTAAATATTGAGTAAATAACTAAATTCGTCGGAAAGATTAAATGTGTACTTATTTATGTCTAAATAAAATAATAATAAAATTACTACTATTCCAACATGGTTTGAAATTATTTTTATTTTCATAAAATAGCATCAGGCACATTATTGTCAATAACAAAAATGTCTTTCAATAATAATTCCATATTTTAATAACGTTTCAAAGTTAGTGAAAAAAATATATTTAAAAATCAATATGTAAAGGTACGCTATGCACAAATAAACGCAACGTTTACCGGCAACCAGGTAGCCCGCACGTTAGTCGGATGAATATAAAGAAAGATATATGAAAAATTGGCTTAATTGATTTTTTTCCGGTATGGCCTCTGCCTATGTATCACCAATATCAAGTCTGACAGACACACGTTATAAATGTGATGCCACATTTTCAATGTAACAACGTGGAATAATTTACAATAAAAACATATCAACATACATAAATCACTAAAAGGTGAGAGGTTCTATGTTGTGAGTGGCACAGACATTATTTATAAAAATATATTGGAAGTATATTTAAAATTCGTTTTCGAAACCGTTGTTAGCTCTTAGACAATAGTTACAAGTAATTGACAGTTGACGCTTCAATGCGATGTTCATAAATTTTTCATATTTATATTTTTCTTGAATACCATGGAGTATAAAAATGTTTTAATACAAATTGCAGATAGTTATAATAAAGTAAGTGGTAGGGATGTTTAATTAATATATGTTCCGGTGAAGCTGTTAAGACCTTGCTGGGTCAATAGCGTAGACATCTCGAAAAAAAAAAAAAATTAATATATGTATTTTAGTTTTATCTTAATTGAACCCAGTAGATGATGCTACGAACGGGTTCTAGGCTTATTTTAAAAGATTTCTCACATAACATCTGGGTATATGTTTGAGTAAGTCCGTTGATAGTTTGTATTCACAATTGGAAAGGGTAGTTGTGGCTGCAATTGGGTAGCAGGTTTACTAAATATTTTCGCGTTTAAAAATACAATTGAAACCAGTGATAACCAATTTGATGCAGACGAAGTTGCACGGGTCAGCTAGTTCAATAATAAAAAGGTTCATTCGTTTGTTTTTTTTTTTTAAATAATTTTATCACAGTTTGTAGGACAAAAACGTAGTCAATAACCGTGTTTTCGGCGTTATCGAAACGGAAAAACTTAAAGTTTGATGGAGAACCTCTTAGGATGGGAATTTTGAACTCCGCTTTTAACAGGAATACTGTTAGGACATTCTCTAAGATATTTTGGGGTGATAGCAAAAAAAAATATCGTCGTTTTTTGGCACCCCAAAAGTATATAGAATATAAAAATTACCTCCTGAATGTGTAGTAGTAGCTGCATATATAACAGCTTGATGTCGAGCAGATTCGGTAGCTGTCCATAGTTTTAATCCATACCATACTCCAGGTGATAAGCCGCCAATCAATACCTGTGTCCAAATTAACTCCTATAAATTTCGATGACTCATTTATACCCCAAAATATATCATCTACATACACTTAATATCATATCCAAGACTGAGGATTTGTACTGTTTGACATTTATTAGTAAGAATAGTTCTGAAACTTCGATTTGTGTACTTCGTCAAAATGTTAATTTAATGTTGTTCCACAAATATAGTTAGTTGCACATGACAATTTAATAATATACCCTCTATCACAACGCAATGTAACAAATTATTCGCGGGGCGAACCTGAACTATTACTTACATACATTGTAAAATCTTTTTGTTGTTGAATTCTCACTTCTTGGTTTTAAGTGGATTTTTCTTACTATCGCGTGAGATAAGCAACTGACATTCTAACGTGTGCCTTGAAATTATATTTTCAGTTCCCTACTAAGGTAAATGTTATCACGCATATGTACGAGTATATGAATCACTATAAATTTTAAAACAAAGTTCTCTGCCACGTCTATCTGTTGGCGACAAGCTCAAAAACTACTGAACGGATTTTCATGCGATTTTTGCCAGTAGATAAAGTGATTCATGATGAAGGTTTAGGTACATAATATACTTTGTCAAGGCTTTTTCATTATCAGGGCGAGATAACGTCCGACAGGCACGCTAGTCTTAAATAAAGAGTAAATATTAAAATTATTTAAGAAAAATGAATACCTTGCCCACTAGATACACTATTATATTGCCCAAAACGTAGAGACAAGTGTCCAGTGAGATTTAATAAATATATTTAAACAAGGTGAGTAGTATATACACACGACAGAGATGAAACTTGGGGTGTAAGGGATGTCGAGTAACATCTTAAGACTTGAGACACCCAGACCAACCTCACCTGCACGTGGTGCACCCTGCTGATCAACGAACGAGGCAATGGCGATAGCGGGATGGTAGGGTTTTCCAGCCCGACTGGGTCGCAACCACCATGTACATGGCGAAAAAGCCCGTCACAGTGACTCGCTTCTGCGTGTCGCGTTTCGGGATCAGCCTGTGCATATCCAGTACCGAGTGACTTTCGTCATTATGGCCGGCATGACAGCGGCGACCGACGATGGATAATCTGTCCCTCGGTGGTCGCCAATGTTTTTGGATTGTACTATGCTTACCATCAGGCATAGTGCAGTAACTTTGTCGTGCTTCAATAAAAAAAAAATAACAGGGAACATTTAATTAAAGAAATACAACAAGAAGGCCACATCACGCGGTGTTCCTAGACGGTCACCCTGCCAAGTACTTACCGCGCGCGACTTCGGTGACCGGATGAGCACCGATGTCTTGAACATTATACCCAACACAGTGTTTACCCCGCAATTTTTAGTTACATAAAAAGGTTTCCGGTCAGAATTTTAAAATCCAGTCAGAGGGGTGTCACTTCAAAAATTTTGCCATCAACTATCTGGGCGTACGTTGCGTAAACCATTAGAGTTATACGAAGACAATGTGTGGTGTTAGACGAAGTTGAGGACTATTGTTAGTTATATCTAATTTTATAAAATACGAATATTAGTTTGTTTTTGTTGTGATTCAAGCCATACCTATTCAAGCACCCATAGTAAAATTTTGCATAAAGGTTGTCTGAAGCACATAAGATGGAATAGGTAACTTTTTCTCCACAAAAAGCTGCTGTTTCCAAGGGACAGGTCAAAGTGTATTAACGCGAGCGTAACCGCGGACCAAAGCTCGTTAACTTGTTTTTATATCATAAAAGGCAAAGGAACTGGTGGGTCACATGATGCTAAGTGATCACCACCGTCCATAGACACCAGCAACACCAGAGGAGTCGCAAGCGCGTTGCCAGACTGTGTTGCTAGGGAAGGGGAAGGCAAAACGAGGAGATGGGCGTCCGGCGCACTCACCGAACGAAACACACCAGTGCAAACACTGTTACTTCACGTCGGTTTTCTATGAGAGGGTGATACTATCCTGGACGTGATGACCCATTCGAGTTATAGCTTCAGCGTGGTTATACTACCAACAACAGCTCGTTAACCAAAAGAAAGGAAAAAATGTATGATTTCGAAAATACGAGTTTATTTAATAAGCAATATTGTGACAAAAATGAATATATCAAAGACGGATATTACACCAAAACCCAAATATACTTGCAGAACAGTATTCCGTTTCAAGTCCATGCCGTATGTAATCACAGAATTTATCCAATCATATATGATACGGGGAAACGGGCACGTTTTTTCATCCTACTTTTCCTCTTTCACCTTTAATCAACACATATTCGGCGTTTCATCTACCTCCGTGATACAGTCCTTCATATTTGCACGAAAAAAGTATTTCCATCCCACGCCCGAATCATAACCTGTTTTGTATGGTAGACGCGTGTCAATTCATGTGGCCTCAATTGGCTGTTATTTTTGTGATGCAGGATTCTTCATTCTCATAACTGATGTTTTGAGAAAATTAGATTTTTGTTTATTATTTATATAACAAACGCCTGTGATTTTATACTCATTAATTATGTTATAATATCATTTTACCAAACATATGAATAAAATATATTAAATTAAAATATACAACATTTTACACATAGATACCGCATTTTTTAAAAACCTGGTCGTTGTTCAATATTCATCCATAATGCATTAAGTCTTTAATTTAAAGTACTGTGCATAATATTACTAAAACATCATATGACAAATTAAGGAAAACCGATTAACAATAGAAATGAAAAAGGTTGTACTGTTTTATCTTCCCTTATTTGTTCTATAGATTCTGCGATAATGCCACATATTCATCGCAATAACGTAGTATAATCTAAAATAGCAATATGTCAACATAGATACATCACCAAAAAGGGATAGGTACTGTGTTGTGAGTGCCACAGAGATTATATACAATAATATAATTTATATTAATAAAAGGATTCTTGGAATAGAAGATTTCTCCCATAAATATATTGACATGTCTCTCTCTGTAGACATAGAAATAGTATTAAGTAATATAATTGTGAATATAATGATATATGTGTATTCGTTTAAAATATTTTATTATATTTTTATGCGTATTTTGTGTTGTTTGAAGTTTTATAAAGGTAATAAAATATTCTAAATTTATTTATTGTAAAAAGAGAGAATAATTTATTGCGACTCTTTATTACAAGTTATATGCTACCTTGTTTTGGAAAGTACCTACAACTCTTGAACAGTTGTTTATTAGATACGTATGTTACATTACATATGTATGTCTCTGTGTGAATGAACTCCTCCTAAACGGCTGGACAGATTTTTATGATTTTTTTATGACTGTACAGATTGATTAAAAAATGGTTTAAACCAATAATTGGATCTGGTCTGAGGTGCTGCGGTTGAATTTCAGGATTTTCCTAAATATCAAGGCAGGACAACGTCCTCTATGTCCGCTAGTGTGTGCACTACTTTTATCTAAGCACTTTCGCCATTTTACAGGTAGTTTATTGATGCCAGTACTGAAAATATTGTGGAAGGTAGAATCAATAAAATCTTTGAAGGCGGTTTGTATTGCCTTCTCGGAATGAATTTTTCCTTGAAATAAATAGTTCAAATTTCCAAAAAAGTGGTAATCTGTCTGAGCAACGTGTACCCTGGGAGTTTAATGGGCTTCGAAGATATTCCGCAGTTCCTCTGATTTAGCGACCGTTTGCCGTGAAATATGAGTTCTAGCTTTGTCCTGAAGCAGAAGTCGGCTAGATAAATTATGAACGATCGATTGTTTAACAGCTAGCTTTTCCATCAAGGTTTGCAACCGTTGACAATACATTCATATGTATATATATATATATATATATATAATATATATAATATATATAATATCGTAAAAAGTCAAAGAAAAATCAAATGTTACAAAAACGAATGAATCACTAAATTTAAAACAAAAGTATATAGGCCTAAATTTGAATTTGGAATATCCAACCAAACGTCAGACGTTTAAGATGAAAGTAACCAGTTCGACAAAACGCTAATTTCATATAGATTTAATATAAAAAAAAAACATTACAAAATTGTTTCAAATATAGTGTAATCACCTCACGGTGGTGATGCAGTGAAGTGAGGTCTGCATCTCTCCAGGTTGTCGCCCCTGAGGTGTCCGCTCTTCGCCACTGCAGTCTGACGAGCCTGGCGCCACATCGCACCGCTCGACGCGCGTCTACCGCCAAAGCGCTGCTATTACTCCAAACAGCTGCCTCTGAACTTTCACTCTGTTCTTGTTCTCCTCCACCTTCCCATACTAGCACTGTACGAAATATTTATTTATACTTCTATGTTTGAAACTAATAATGGTTCAAAATAAGGATGAATTTTAATTTGAATTCGTGATCAGACTACAAAACTGTTGGACCCAGTATGCTTGCAAGTATATTAAGGTACCCTGTGACGGGTTTTTTTTTTTCTTGATCTGACTACTCTATTGACCTAGCAAGGTCTTAACAGCTTTACCGGACTACTGTATGACGCGTATTTTTTGTCTAACATTCAATAAATAAACTTTACAAACACAATTCCATTTCTTTTGATAAATATGTGATCTATGAATATTATAAAAAGTCGCCTTTTGTGCCTTTTCGTGTGTTCCCTTCGCTTTTTTGTGCTACTCAACGGATTTTAATACGGTTTGCACTAGGGTTTAGACAAATTTCTCCCGAAAGGATTCCGTGTAAACGCATATATGCTATACTTATGTAAAGTGAAGAAAAGTGCGGGTATCCTAATGAGGCTTTAAGAGGGAATTGGGGGCGTTAACGTTGGAAACACTGGTTAAATCTTATAAGACAACTATATAAATCAATATGCCTGAATTGCACATCTTAAAATCAATTAATCAATTTTTATAACAGATATAAAATATATTGACTCAAATTTTTTTACATATTAACGTATATGACAATGCTCAAAATAATGTTATGTTTAAACTATTTTATCCTTGAAACGGCGCTTAACTACCTTAAAATGAACTAATTGAAAACAGAACTAATTGAATTGAAAATTAACTAATTGAAAATAGAACTAACTGAATTAAACATTAACTTATTGTAAATAGAACTAATTGAATTGAAAATTAACTAATTAAAAGTAGGACTAATTGAAATGAAAATCGACTATCTGAATTTGAAAAAATAGTGTTTTATGTGCCCGATACTCGGTACCTATTATATTCTTGATATTCAGTGTTATTATTTTTTGAGGAAAGTTATAGACGAACCAATATAAAACTGATCCTTCGAATTGAATGAATTACCGTACAAATTGTTGATCAGAAAATACGAAACGCGCGAACAAAGAAATAGTGGAGATAGACGTTATGGATACGTGGGCACCCCTTTTGAAAACATTAAAAAATAGTTTTAAAATAAACAACTTCTTAAAAATTAACAAACTATACAACTCTTATGTAAGTGATTTACGACTTCGTCACGATATCGATCATATATATTCAGTTATATCTCAACTGCGTATGAAATATAAATTGCTGCTATTTTTACTCGACCTTTAACCAAGGCAACGTAATGCAATGCAGCAACTGAACGACTGTTAATTATTTATTTATAGCTTCGCTAGACTTGAAAAGGATTACACATATTTGTATTTTAACGTTGATAAAATAATAGCTTTTTCTCAAGGTTTTGTTTCCGTTATTGTAGATTTGACTACCTCTCGAGAACAGTACTTTTTATGTATGACCTTTGTCCTATGTCCTTTTCTGTATTCCAGTCAAAACAAAGCTAAACACGTAATATTTTTATTACATCCTATTAGGAGTTACATAACAATGTCTGAAGTCTATCATCAGGTCGGTTTACATTACATCAATGTTTTATTTAGTACGATGCACTGAAACACTTCTTCATCAGCATTCGATTATTGTTAGAAATTAACATTACTATATATTACTACGCATCTGATGAGAATATCAATGTTTCAGATGCATTAAATCAAATATCGACATATATACTTCAGTTTTCCTTTGAGGATGCAACTTTATTTAACTTTAAAATTAATTATATCACATCCAAATAATTCATATATTTTTAACGTAACGAAAGAATTAATTGATCGAAATATCGGTCTATGGTAAGGGTGGACGACCCCTACCCTACAATATCTCAAAACATCTAAAGGTATAATCATCTTATAAATAGTTATACCATATGAATATTTCTTCTAGTTATCTTAATACTTATACAAGATATCTCATGACTGTAGAATATACTATTTTCTGGACATATCAAGAAATAGAAAATACAAGCTATAGAAAAAAAAAATCAAGAAAAATTATAACTGACATATCGAACATCACACATTAATACTCAAAAATATATCGTAGTTTTATTAAGTAATTAGGTTAAAGTAACATAAGATAACATTACCTGGAGGTTTAGTTTTCACTAACAAAGGAACAGAAATTGGTGACGGCCCAGCTCTAGAGTGAGCCACGGCCTTCACTGAATAAGTTGCTCCACACGATAGAGCTTTTAATATAATAGTGGTCGCTTCACCGCCGGCTTCCAATCTTCTCTCTTCTTCACCTCGTGCACTGTTTATATCCATACCTTCACCTGATTCATCGCGTATTCGTACCCACCATATTGTAAAACCTATGTAGAATGAGTAAGTCCAAATATCAAATGTGGATATGCAAATCAGAGGAAAGGTGCAAGTTACATTGGTTCTCAGGGCAAATTATCCTCTCAGTATAAATAAAATTCAATTGACAAATGTATATAAACGCGCCACCTGTTTATTATTTGGGTAGTTCTATGTCATGCTTATAAATTTTGTCAGAACTAGGTCTGTATGAAAGAGAAAATTTAAAAAACGTTACGGAAAATATCTGAATTTTTAAGAAGTGAAGAATTTGAATTAAAAATCTCCATATAAAAACATTATATGGTAGAACTGTAATGATAGAATTGAATTCGATTCTCTTTGTTAGTAAATGCGTGCGAATCCGGAACGGGCAGGTAATTAGTTACCTATTAGGATTATTAAAATGTGAGACTATTTAGATATAAAAGATTAAATATTACCTAGTATTATTTTTAACTATTGAAGTGTCAATGTAAACAACATAACTTTCAATTCCACTTCGAGAATTATCCTAATTATATTCATTAAACTTCATCTGGGTAATCAGTTTCAAATTCTATGTGCTCTGAAATTTGCATTTGGGAACGAGTTTCCTTTTTAAGCTCAGCATGTAGTCGTTGCAAGTCATATATATTCCATGGCATATAGAAAATCAGTTCCGAGTTTTTTTTATATCATAGGAGGAAAACGAACAGGCAGGTCACCTGATGTAAAGTGATCACCGCCGTCCATAGACACTAGCAACACCAGGGGAGTCGGAAGTGCGTTGCTTGTTTTTGGAGGGGAATAGGCAAAGGGGGAGGAGGAGAGGAGATGGGAGAGGGAAAGTGGGTCTCCGGCGCTCTCGCTGACCGAAAGAAACACAAAAGTTCAAGCACTGTTAATTCACGTTGGTTTTCTGTGAGAGGGTGGTACTATCCCGGTCGAGACGACCCATTCATGCATTCAACCAGTTAGAGCTTCAGCGTGACTCTTCCACCTACACCTACTTCTTAATTAGGACTTCGCAGCATAGTTTTCAAGTGTACGGAGAAAAGTTTGAAATTAATTCCGGATATTAACCGAAGTCGTGTCTTGAATTAAATAATATTAAATACCATTAATATTTTTTTTTTTTCGAAATGACTACTCTATTGACCCAGCAAGGTCTAAACAGCTTCACCGGACCACTAAGGCGAGCGCTTAAGGCACTCAGCCGATTTTATTTTAGCAACCAGCTCAAGGGTGCACGGCACACCTCGGCTTGGCTGTTGCCTGTTGCATGCAAAATCGCGACCTATCTTAGCTAACCTAGCTAACTATTCATATATGTATGAGTTGTTGAAACGTATAAGTGTACCAAGCATACACGCCTCAACAACTCCTCCATATATTTATTATCGGAAAATTGAGAGTTTTTTAGTTCGATAAGGGAAAAAAAGTAAACCCTTCCACTTTCATGTGTAAGCGTGTAGCGTGCACGTGTGTGGGGGTGATCGTGTAGTGTTGTAGCGGTGATGTATATTTATGTGTCACCGTATCGCGCAAACAACGCATTCAAGGGCTCCCTACCGAGGGATCGAATCTAGGCTTGAGCCGCTGCCGTGGGAGGCCTAATCGGGTGTGCTGGAGCGAAATTAACCCCCAGACCACGGCGGCGTGATCTGTGGTTACGCGGGCGTGGGCGTGAACACGCTCTGTTTCGAGGGACAGGCTAGTACTGATCGTTCGCTGACGTGATTAAATAAGGAGGATCGATAAAATGAATACCATTTACGAGTACACTTTGTGTAGACCTAGGTATAAGGTTACCAAACTAGAGTTACGAAACATCACTTTCTATATGTAAAACAATAGGATCTTCTTTATATACAAAATCCTTATGAATATGGTTTATATTATATAGAGAGCAATATCAACTAATGTTAAACTTTTAAATGTAGTCTGAAGTACATTTCATTAGATTCACTTTTTACTAACCGTGTGGTGGTGCTGAAGGATGATGTGTAGTTTTCCAAGTAAGCTTAGCTTCTTTATGACTGGCTTGGTCCAAAGCAAGGGCTGGAGCGGTTGGTGGTGTAGCACATTCGACGCGGTACGTGATATCTTCGGCGCCGAAAGTATTTCGCGCCGAGCACGTGTAGTTACCGCTAGTTGACGCGTCCACTTCTGATTTATTGTTATGTATTAAAGTAACATATATATACAAATATATGTTACAAACTATATTCTCAATGGGAATTCCCTATTGGCAACATACCAAGGAGGTTAATATATTTAGGCCACAAATTAAAAAAAAATCTTTCTTAGTATTCTAAAACGTAAATAATTTTTGTACAAAATTCAATATAGAGTCACTAGCTCAAACTGTGCGTTCTCCCTCAATAAGCCTTGACAATGTTACGTTACATAGTTATAGTGATTGGAAAGTGATATAAGAAAAAAACTTAAATAAACCAAATAGTTTGAATGTAATAATGTATTAGCCTTATACTCTTAATGATAGGTTCAGAAATACAACTCTCAATCAAGCTATTGACTTTTTTTTTTCTCGAACTGACTACGCTATTAATCTAACAAGGTCTTAACCGCTTCACCGGACTACTCAAGCTATTGAGTGAGTATTAAATGTTTTACTATCAAACATTAATAAGGCGCCATAGTCTAGCAGTCATTATTCTCAGATAACCAATCTTCATGTAAAATACACATTTTCACAGTAAAAATAAATCTACGTCAATAACGCTTTGTTACTTTTAAGCTATTACCTACCAATTGATTATTTACCTCCAATGATTTTATTTAAATTATTTATGGTATGGAAAAGAGCCATATCATAAGCAGAATGATAAATATAATTACCAATAGATAAGTAGAGGAAACGGAAGAAGTTATGAATGGAATGTGTAAAGAATTATAAGTGTATGAGAGTTGTGAATAGTGCTTCGTAGTCGAATACAAACACGTTTGGTACCGACCGTATTTAAGTGAGATTAGTGCGAGAAAAAAAATGATATGGCGTACCGTGGATAGCTAGATGACCGTGTGGTGTTAATGTGGCACGAGTATCATGTGTGACTGGTCGATCTTCGCGTAACCACCGCGCACGGGGAACGGGTTCACCTCGCCACGCACACGCTAATCTCAAAGAATGTCCGCATTGTACTCTAGCCCATACTCCAAATGACAGTAATTTTGCTCCAGCTATCAAAAGATAAATAATTTAATCAAAGAAAATATTGTTAAAAATACATCACCGAATGGTAGATCGGTACCTCGATGTCAGCCCCATAAGGACATTTATGCGAAAACATTTGCGATATAATCTATATATTTAAATGTAATTAATATAATATTAAACAATCAACGTATTAGTATAAATATAATATTAAAAAAAATATTAAAGAAGAGATTATATCTTATATATGAAATATATTATAACCTTAAGTATGAAATTACATTTATCAAGAATGAATAATTTAATTGTATAATTTCTTCAAAAGAATATAATACGGTCAATTATTAGTCTTTCATTGCTAATGAATATTAAATGATACCTCTGGAAGTTGTTGTAGCTGGTTGTGGAGCAGATGGTTCACCTTCACCCGCAGCTGAGTGTGCTGCAATCCATGCTTCATAAGTAGTACCTTCTGATAAAGATCTTAATTCAGTTGATCCTCCTAGCCCCACTGATGCCTCTCCATTCTCAGCTTGAACTGTAGTTGTTTGAGGTGGTCTATCCCTAAAATTAATCAATATTACACGATTCTATACAAAGTTAACTGTATTTAATTATTTTTACTTACCTCCCGAGTTCGCGGAAGAATACAGTGTAATAAAGAAGAGGTCCGTTTGGTCTGCTTGGTGGTAACCAGCTTACAGCTAATGATGTCAATGAAGTGGCAACCACTTTTACTGCGGCAGGTGGTCCTGGTACTGAGAATATGAATATTTTTATAATAACTTGACCTGTGCCTAATGGGTCACCAGAAACTCTAAGGGTGGTCTCAGCTATATAGCTTACAATGTTCTAGGCCGTAACAGAAGAAAAGTGATTGGTGAAAGGTTGAATAAACTTTTAGGAGACGATATTCAAATAGTCTTTAATCATCTCAAAAAAATATTTTTTCTTTTAACTCACAGCACTTTTCTTTATCTTTTGTCGAATACTTTATAGTGTTCAGTAGATATAATTATGAGTAAGTTTTTTTTTTCCAGTGGTAGATATATAATCAGGGGGAAAATCTAATAAAGTGTATTTATTCTAATTAGAATGAAATTCGGTCTATATTGTTCCCTATATTTTAAAAGCTAACATACCATCTTGTTGAGTTGTACAATGTATAGGGTGAGCTGGTACACCATCACCAGCAGCAGTGTACGCTAGAGCCTGGAGAGTATAATTAGTGTGAGGTTTGAGTGCAAGCAAAAGAGTTTCGACTCCTGCGACTCGTTTAACTTCCGCTCCCGTTCCTGTGTTTGAACCACCGCCACCACGTACTTCCCATTCTAGCCACTCTGCCGCTGCCAACAAACAACTGCCATCACTCAGCTTGGATTAAGATAAAAGTATAAACATGATTTATTGCGTTTTAAGGCGGTCAGTAATCGATACAATCTATACAAGTATGCATATACCGTAGGTATGTACTACTAATAATGTATTATATATTTTAATAATAATAATCTAAATATTACTGCTTCAAAAATTCATAATGCTTATACCTACCAATTAGCGAAATTATAGAATTAGGTATAAATAGAAAATTATGACAAAAAAAGTTTTTTTATGTTTTGGTGCTTCACCACACCTCGTTTAGTATTAAATGATGACGTTGCCTAATGTGGTAAGTTGCAACACTTAGACAACGACTGATTCTCAGGTACAGCTGATGAAACATACCTATATGTGCTCGGTAGCAAATTGTCAGCTTGAAGGTGGTAACTAGTCAGGTGGTGGTTTGAAGATCCTACCACCATAGTATAGTTTAATTTCTATTTTCCTTCAGCGAAAGGTCTCACTCATTCCACGGATTCACAATAATTACGAACGCTCGATTTCCAAATAGGCTATTACCGAGGCATTATCGCATCCAAAAGGTAATTATATTAACCTCATTTATTTGGTAAGGTGTTTCAGAAATACCAAAACAAAATAGGAACCAATATATTTACTCACTATGTTCTGGGCGATACAGTAGCTTATACCCAAGTAGCGCTCCGTGATGAGCGTGCGCTGGTGGTGGTGACCATTCTACTTTCAAACTTTGCGGGGATACAGCCCGGCATCTGACTCCCCGAGGCCCTTCTGAAGGCACTATGATTTCAAGCGACAAACTATATTTTCCAATTCCTTAGCTTAATTCAATATTTTTTAATAGCTTATATATGACTTACCATTTTCTTGCGTTAAAGTGTTAACGGGTGGAGATGCCGGACCTGCTCCAGCACTGTTAAAAGCTCTAACGCTTATTGAATACCTGAAAACATATAAGGAATAAACAAATTATATTGGCTGTTATAGTTCTCGAAATTTCTTTTCGCATTCATATTGACAAATAAAATAATTAAACCTTTACAGATGTGACAAATAAAATTAAAACTTTCAAAATATGATATAGCATTTGGGCTATTTTTAACCAATGAAAAAAACGGAGGAGGTTCTCAATTCGTCGCGTATATATTTTTTTTATGTATGATCAGGCATAAATTTTTACAGTATAGTCCGATTTTAAACATTCTGTTTTTATTGGAAAGAGTATACTCCGAAGTTAGTCCCATTTAAATTTGGAATAAAAACTTTTTAACAAAAAATTAAACCGCTGAAAAAACTGAAAAGCAAAAAATAATAAACCTTTTACTTCATTCATCTTAATAACCAAGTTCTTAAACTAATGTAAGTATACCTAAGAAATTTTGAGTCAGCGCCAAACAATCAATGAACAATGATCACTAGATTACTTAAATTGGGGTGTAAGGGGTGTCGAATAACATCTTAAGACTTGAGACACCCAAGCCAACCTCACCTGCACGTGGTGCACCCTGCTGATCAACGAACGAGGCAATGGCGAGAGCGGGGTGGTAGGGTTTTACAGCCCGACTGGGTCGCAACCACCATGCATATGGCGAAAAAGCCGCTTCTGCGTGTCGCGTTTCGGGATCAGCCTGTGCATATCCAGTACCGGGCGACTTTCGTCATTATGGCCGGCATGACAGCGGCGACCGGCGATGGATAATCTGTCTCTCGGTGGTTGCCGATGTTTTTGGATTGTACTATGTTTAACATCAGGCTTAGTGCAGTAATTTTGTCGCGCTTCAATAAAAAAAAAATTCACAACAATTAACCAAATCAAATTAAAAATGTAATGTGAAACCTCCCGCGGTAACGTGTGTGCCCGTTCGGGTTGCTTGAAAAGCGCTCGGCATGCAAGGGGTGTGTCACGCTGCGCCGCCGCCGCGCATCATGCTTTACGTAATGAATTAATTTGCTTGTTTGGCGCCAACTTAAAATTTCTTAGGTATACTTACATTAGTTTAAGAATTTAATTATTAAGATGAATAAAGTAAAAGGTTTATTATCTTTTGCTTTTCAGTTCTTTCGGCGGTTTAATCTCTTGTTAAAAAGTTTTTATATTATATTAAATCTTGTACATTTAGATATTACTTAAAAATTAGAAATATAATAACCGTGTATAGTGCTCTAGTTCCTCGATCGTATATTCAGTAATTTTTCCTCTAACAGTTGCAAATTCCATGCCAACGTTTGCTCCACCGGCTAAAGTACCATCAGCCGATGGCCACCACCACACTGTGTATCCTAGTAATTCGCCATTCCACGACGAAGCTGGAGGAGCCTGTTAACAAAATAAAGCTATTTTGGCTAATCAAAAACAGCATAAAAGGTTTGAGTATCAATCATATATTAACTCTACTGGATATAGTTATATATTCTAAGGCAAACAATCACCATTCTCTTATTCGATAAAAGTCACAGAACACGAAATCCAATTTACGAGGTTTTAATAGATATTTTCAAACTGGTTAGTTTAGTTTCTATAACAAAACTTTTTCAGAATACTAGGTTTGGCTTAGGCCTTTACATATGTTAGTGTAGATTCGACCTATCCCTAGCAAAGATGATTTTTAGGAAGACTGTCTAATGATAATAGGAGCAATGGTAACGACTCAATCAATTCAGCACAAAAGTTTATTTAAAAAAAAGACTTCTGGAGGACTAAAGCTTTAGTAATTAGAATACCTGCCAAGTTAGTTCGACTGTTGACGGTCTGGGCGCTGAAGCACGAAGACTTATTGGTGCCCGGGATGGTGGTTCGTGTGAAGTTAGAGCGAGAAGTGCCCGAGTATGCGCTGAAGCGAACTGTGCAGTTACCGTACGCGCTCGTACTAAGTATGCAGTTGCTGGCTCTAGTCCGGTTATAGTAGCCTCTTCAGTTCTAAATTTTAAAAAATGTGACCGTCATTTGTCACCAACATTTTAAATGGCTCCGCTCTCCGCCCTCGACTACATAAAATTAATCATCAACGACGACAAGAAATTGCTTTTATAATTCGATAGTTAGAAATAGAACATTACTATGATACATTCATTCTATAGTCGATACTGCAGAGTACATTCCGAAAACTTCAAGGAATATCAAACATTAAAATAAATCGTTTGTACATAGGATAAGATTGTAGTCAAATCCTCGCCTATAAAGATTTCTTTTAATCCAGTGTAATATTCATCATTCATATCCAGTTAACAAATAAGTACTTGTTATGCTGATAGCATATTGAAAAAGGTATCTATATTTATTGAAACTGTCTTTAATGTATGTACAAACTCAGTTTAAGTCATGTAATGTACTGAAATCAGCTGCAAATATGATAACAAATTCAGAAAGGTATATTTTAACTTTACATATTATTTCAATACTTACTCAGTGTATGAATCCTTTACGTGTGCTGTTACCGTAACATTGTGAGTTTCAGCATCTCTCCAAAAGTCAGGCCTAGTAGAGTCATGCTTTCGATACTGCACCACGTAACCTACAACTGGAGAGTTGCCATCATAGGGCCTACGCCATTGGAGTTTCACCGAACGAGATGTGGTATCAAGAACTCGCAAACTTACTGGAGGTTCTGGTGGTTCTAAAAACAATATTTTTATATTCTGGTTTCAATTAATATATATTTTGGCTAATCCATATACACGGTTGTATAAAGTCCATTATTTTAAATCCGTCTGTATGATTTTCAATATTTGTCACCCTATCCTGCTTACAGCACATCATAAACATTACGGTGACTACAAAATCTACATATTAATACGTGAAGCAAAATCTTTGTACCCCCTTTTAACTGATTTCCCGTGAACAGGTGAACTTGAAATTTGGCATAGTTAAAGTTGATATGGCGGAGAAGTGCAAAAAACTGTTAATTTTATATAAAATGCATTATAAGTACATTAAATTAATTAAAATATGCACTACTCACACTACTGTTTAAATTTTACACAACATATACACACATGTAAATAAAAAAACATTTTGACTGGGTCGTCAATAACGACTTCAAAAAAGGTTGCGAAGGAGGTTGCTATGCTCGACTATATGTATTTTTTAACTCTTACGTTCCAATTACCATTTTTCATCCTATATTTAACAATGATATTATAACATATATCTAATATTGTAATGTTTATTATATTTTTTGGTGAACTCACTTCAAATGATGATTTAATAAAAAAAAATGAGCCAAATAATACTTTATGTAATGAAAATAAGAATTTTGTTCATAAAAGTAATCCATGACTTAGACCTCCGCGGTTACAATGTTGCAATTCAACCTCATGTAGCAACAAAAAAGAATTTATTTTCAAAAGCTAATGGTAGTATTAAAAACATCTTTGTATTGGATTCACCATTTGATTGTATTGTGGATCCATTACTTTTCCAAAAGATGATACTGGGCATATCACTATTTATCATAATGAACAGACTACATTTAATTCAATATCACCCAGAAATACCACCCACCCATGGTGTCGTGTAAAATTAATTGAAAATTGTGTCATGGGTTGCGATAATTTTTTTTATTTTTGTAAAGTTATGTTTTCTTAAAATTTAAGAGCTTTGTGCCATGTGGTTTTTGTTTCAAATTTATAATTAATTTCAATTTTCATTTACACATAATTTTTTTTTATATTTATATAATTAAAGATCATGACAAATGGCAAATAACTGAGTAGCCATCATGAAAACCTTTGATTATAGAAGTATATATACCCTTTGAAAAAAAGTTCAAACTTTACAAAATCAATTAACTATGGTCGAATGTCGACCACTGGGCGCCCACTGGTCTAAATAAATTGGTCGATAATTATTTATAATATACTGTAACGAGTAAACGTTACATGGAACATGTCAGTAGCTGTGAAATAAGAGTAGCCCTTTTTTAAACTTTAAAAAAGTAATATTTTGATGAGTCGTCTGAACCCACAACATCGTTCGTTTTACTCGTATATTACGGTTGTGATCTACGCGGAAAAGTAGCCCGAATAATAATTCAAGTTTTTTGGTAACTAAGCTTCAAAAATAGCAAATACATAGAAGAGAGCTGTTGGTTGAACTGTGTTTAATTTTACAAATAAAATGTTTACTATTAAATACAATGTAGTATGTATATTAATTTTAAGTTCATCCGTTTAGTATCCTATTTGCTATTAAGCACGATTCTAAAGTGTTTACACGACAAAATTAACAAGGTTACAATTTTACCTTGCACTGCTAAATGTACAAAGTGGTCTGAACGTCCATACGGGTTAGACGCTTGACATCTGTAAACGCCGGAATCTCTTCTATCAGTACGCTCTATAACTAATTCACTCCTTAAACCTTCTGCACTCCTGGTTTCTGATATGCTCATCCTAAAAACGGTTAGAGGACATGCAAATTGTATTGCGATGTATACCTTTATTTTGTTCAAGGAAAGGTTTATGTCCTTACCTGTAGTCAGAATTTGGCAAAGCGCGTCCTGAATGACTCCATGTTGTGGAAAGTGGACTATCACCACGAGCGAGACAGGCAAGCCTAACTGTATCGCCCAATTTCGCTGTGATATTTACTGATTGTGTTTCAAATCTTGCTGGCTCTTTATACATATAAAAAAAGTTTGAAAAATTAACATCTTTAAGAGACCAATAACTAAACAGCAAATGGTTTTGAACGACACAAATCTATGAAATCTTTGTTTTGTTCGCGGTTTCTCTTACTTTAATGTTGATTCGCTCCTTTCCTTGGGAACAGTGTTTTTTTTTGTTTGCGGACGAAAGCTTCTCTGTCTTTTTCTATACTCTTGACAACGTGTATAATTGTCGAGATGATTAGTTAAGTAGTTAGGGTGTGAAAGTGTAACAAAGAAACAAACATGCTCATTTTCGCATATATAATATTAGGATTCTTATAACTTGCAAAACAATTATGTATACTATTTATATTAAATTAAATTTATATAAAATTAATAATAAATTCGTTGTAAATACTATTGTTAGCTTTTAAATAATGTCTTAACGCTTACATATAACCTTTCATAATCTATTTAACAATTTTCGCAAGGTACAAATCCAAAAGGCAATAGACACTATTTAGGGTAATACTGTTTTTGAAAAAATATATAACATAAAGAGATAAACCAGATCGAGTTTCTTGCTGGTTCTTCTCGATGATTGGGTTGTTTTCCGAACCGGTGGTAGCTTTAACGTTCATAAGCGCCTTCTCAGGGCCTGAATTGAATACAGATATTTTGATTTTGAATTGATGTTTTTTCTTTAGTTTCGTAATATAATTTCGATCTGTAAAGTTTATGGAATAAGTAATAGATAAGTACCATTAATATGTATGTTTAATGTTTTCGACAAAGGTGGTGCCACTCCATTATCAGCTCTGCATCTATATTTTCCAGAGTGTTCCGTACGAGCTGTTTCAAATCTTAGTGACCCATTGGTAAGTACTGCAGGATCTGATACACCCCCAAGAGACGTTTCCGTATTGCCTATGACAGGAATACAATATTTTAAACTTCAACTTAGTTCTTAGTTATATTTTCTATGTTATATTATTTTTCTAACCAAACATCGATCAACGGACGTAAACATTAGTAAAAGATAAATTTAAAATTTTAAGAGTCAGTTGCAACCGTTTCTTCAATAACTTATCCGTATTTACAGTAGAAAACCAAAAAAATCCACACCAACAACAAGTAACAACAACAAATAAACACAGTACACGTTCGAAATTGCGAGTTCTTAGATTTACATAGTTCGTCACATTTTAGGACATATGCGTATAGCCTAAACACTTAGAAATAACTTAATAGACAGGTTCATGTTAAAATATTCTTCGACCATATGCATATGATAGCAAGTTTTTCTACTAGAAAGTGGATAAGCACAATAATTAATCATCATCATAAAGAGCGCATAATTTTATAAATAGTACAGATAGTCTTACCAGAATACTTAGACCAATATATAGCTGGTGGAGGGTGACCTCGAGCTTCACAACTTACTGTTAACGATCCATTCAATAACACAGCATTGTCTGAAGGTTCTATTTGCCAATATGGTGGAACTGTAAACAATTCTCACGTTGAAGTATACGTTAAACAATTAAATAGCGATAAATTAGGATAATCATTCTGTTTAAATAAATTAAAAATGTAAACGGACGGTTAAACTATAACAAGAAAATGTCCAGTTTCGCAAGTTATTAGATATGTATTATTGTTAATAGTCATTGAATATGGGTCATTAGTAACTAGTCAGTAGTACTGACCAGGTCATTAGTACGGTCGCCTAATCCTAGCAACCAAGCAATAAATTGATAAATAATAAAATTCAACAATTTTCAATTTTACTGTTTTATTAAATTATATTATATCAAGAAGAACAACAATCTACCTTTAATTGCTAACTCGACGGATACGTTAGCTTTCCCAGCGGTATTTGTAACAACACACGTATATACTCCACTATGAGCTGCGGTTAAACTTTTAAATAGTAGCATACTATAAAATTCTGCACCGCGTTCGTCAACCTATAAATTATATAATGCAATTATTAATGTAAAGAATTATGATCTTCATAGTAAAAGAATGAAATTTAATTCCGTACATATATGTTGAATGTTTTAATGTTTTCGAGCTAAAATGTATAAAACCTTTATGATGTTTTCTTTTATATACCTCACGTTCGGTAGAGCAAAATTTATTCTCGGAATGTAAATATAAAAACATCTGACATTTCATTTCATATTTGTAATTCATTCCGTAATGCGGTGTTATTAGTAGGTATAAAGATATATGAAAATATACACATTACTGTCCAAGGAAAGAGGGACACATGTTACGTTATTTGCCATTAAGTTTCATTATTATGTACTAAATCCTATATTCTGAATATATTATTATTTATATTAGGAATAAGGAAAAAAGGGTGCATCTAATAGTGTGTTTTTGTTCACGTATGAGCAACTTTTCTTAAAAGACATTTAATGAGTTAGATGTATTTTTATAAATACTCATAGTCTTTTTGAATTTCCTCTGATTAATTTTTTAATAAGTTTAATGTGTACTGAATACGGATATTACTTTATTTAGGCTACAGTTTATTAAAAAATATTAAACGCAAATTTTGTTTGGTAGGTAAGTACTTATTTCTATTTTATCAATAATAATTATTGTGACCTTTTATTTTAATTTCAGTTATGTATTATTAGAAGATAGGTTTTTGGTCTGATTATTTATAACAATCGCAATGAATTATTCTAATAATACAATAAACCAACATATTCAGTAGTACACCAGCATAAAAGTCTACCTATTGCCGTTATGTAAATAGTGAGTACAGACAGAGTACATTATTTCAGTTATGAGCATCGTAAAATAAATTAACCTGTAAATCTATTACCTGTAAGGCGCTAGATATCGGCATTTGATCCCTCAACCATGAGAAATAAACCGGCATATCTCCAGATGTGACGGTGCATGTCAATTGCGCACGATCACCTGATCTCAGACCAGGTGGAAATACTATTGGAGATAATACCGGTGGGGAAACGACTGTTACTTGCACCTAAAATTAAATACCATAATAATTATTTTTACTATAGTTACCTTAGCTAATTAATTTTTGACAGAATTCAGTGTTCAAATAAAATAATTTTATTAATACCTATACTCCGATAATTATACCTCACCTCTCTTCTAGCTAATTCTCCACCAGGAGTTAGAACGGAGCATATCCAGGCACCTTTATCACGATTCCGATCGACATTAGTTATCGACAACAGCCCATCCATTTGCTGGTAGCGTGGATCGGCACCAGCACCGCCCTCCCATTTCACGGAACTTTAAAAGCCATATATTAAATTGTTTATTTTTATAGTAAACTAGCTGCTCATCCCGGATTCACATGGATGTAGTAACCAAGAACGTGAAACCATATCTTTCCTTTATGACAATGTAATGAAATAAAATGGTTACTTAACAACTAGACGTTAATCGATCAATGTCAATGCTGTAAATGTTATTGAAGATAACTCTAATACATTCTGTTTCACTTCCTTTATAAAGTTTCTATGTAGACTATTTTAACCGAAATGTTTCACTCGTCCGTCTAATTTTTTAAACAATATGTTTTATACAAAACTTATCTTTACAATTATAAACACAATAAGGTGTTTAGTTTATTATAAAGTATATTAAATCCAATTAAAGCATTAAGTTATGGTATTATTCACTATGAGTACCTATTAGAAAAAAGTTAACAGAAATAATCAAATCAAAAATACTTTATTCAGTTTAGGTCCTAATAAGGCGCTTATGAACTTCAAAAACTACCACCAGTTCGGAAAACAACCCAACCATCGAGAAGAACCGGCAAGAAACTCGATCGGGTACATTTTTTTAACATATACCTGCAATACATCATACAATATCTTTTAGTGGATGCACAGAGAGGAGTCAATTCCAGGCATCACTATCGTTCACATACTGATCCACTCTATAATATCTTTTTGACACTAAAATCCGCTTGAAATAAAACAGGGGAACTATCATTTCAACAAATACACTATTTTCAATGGAATTCGTAAGTAAAATTTGTTCTTTACACGTGTTTCCCTGTTAAAAATAAACAGGTTTTTTATACTTTACATGTTTTACCGTTTGATTGCAAAATCCTCTGCCATTTAACGATGATGTGATCTAGTATAGTAAATAATCTAAATTGCGAGGGGATCAGTCAGTCTAAAATGCCGCTGCTGTAACTCACCAAGCACCAAGTGCATGGCAACAGATTTTCAGTTTGGGGATCGTTGGCAGCGGGTGGAGGGTTGACATAATTTCCTACAGCCATACTATGGTTTCCAAAATTAAAAAAAATAATATTCATATATAATAGGAGATCTCATTAGTACACAAAATAAAAGTAACAGTCCCGTTCAAATATTCGGACGGTAATGATCATAATAATTTAGAGCGCCAGAGCTCGGCTCGGGCTTTGCTTCGTGCTCTGTTTCTTAATGTCATACATATTGTAGTAAGTTAAAACTAGAGGTGATTTTTTCATAGAGTCATACTAAGGAAACGCTAAGTGGTTCCGTTTATCAAAATACAAAAAAATAAATAGCGAAGTGATGTACCGACGCGATAGTGTAACCAACTACCTTTTTACGACTTTAATTGCGTAATGTACATTTTACTTGTTCTTTGACTACTTTTTTCAGGATGAAAAGTATCCTATGTCCTTTTCTGTACCCGTGACAAAATCTATACAAAATTTATTGATGATCTGTTGTGTAGTTAAAGCGTGGAAGTTCGATAAACAAATGAATAAAATCATTTTCGTATCTTTAATATTGATTAGGGTTATGTTATTGCGTTGTAGAGTCATTACATAAGAATAATAACATCTCTATATGAAATCATAACAATCAACAAATAGTCTACATTTAAAGGTTTATATTTAACTTGACATAAAGTAATAATCACAGCCTGAAAGAGCTCCAATGTTGAGCTATTTGTTTTTTTCCGAGATCAGGTACAAGCATAATCACTAAATATACACAATAAATAGACTTTGAAGCTATGAACTACTGGACTGTACAAAGCCATAAGTGTTTACGGTCCATATAACCAAATGTATAATTTATGATGCACTTGTTAACAGAGTGTTGGTAGCGTAACTTAAAAAAAGATCCGTATTTATTACAAAATTTTATAAACTTAACCGATAACTAATTATGTAATGTAAGACTATAATTAAAAAAAAAAACTAAATATTAAAAAATATGATCCTCCATTTTGAGATCTAGAAATTTTTTTTAATCAGCCGAAGGATAAAACACATACCACAGTTACATATTTTCCCACGTAAGTTGGGTACTAGGAAGAGCCTTTAGCAGAGTCAGGTTTTCTTCACGATGATTTCTTTCACCGTTTCTTACCGATTCCACACAGCAAATAGGTAAGTAAATTCTAAAAAGTTCGTTAATACACCTCGGATTTCGAATTTGCGTTCATCGAATTCATTCATTCCGCCGGTAAACCATTCAAGCACCATTCATTTTGTTCTGTGCTCTTTTTGTACTAAATTGTAACTATAAATTGTGAATATATTATTGTACCTAAATAGAATATTGAATGGGTCGACTCGTCTTGGGTAGTACCACCCTCTTATAGAAACACTAACGTGATGTAACAGTGTTTGCCTTGTTTTGTTCGGTCAGTGAGAGCGCCGGAAGCCCTCTTCCCCTTCTCTCCCTTCTCCTCTCCTACCATTTTCCCCAAACACAAGCTGGCAACGTACTTTATACTCTCTTGGTGTTGTTAGTGTCTTTGGACGGCGGTGATCACTTAACATCAGATGATCCACGTGTTCGTTTGCCACCTATGATATAAAAAAAATTGCGTCTACCATCATTCCCACTACAAAAACTAGATTTTTAATTTTTATCATATTTATCCATTTCGTTCCCCAGATATCACGAATAGCCATCGCCTACTCATATCCGTACTCGATTTACTTACGGTCAAGTCCATTTTCATAAATACTTACTCGATTGGAAATCCGTAATAAGGACACCAAATTGTCACTTCGGATCCAGCGACCGCCTTCACCGGGCTCATGGCACGTATGTATGGTGGACCTAAGCAAATCACATAACAATATTGACAGTGGAATCGTCTATCACGCTCTAATGTTCGCATAATCAAATGAATGTTTATTTAGGATAAATGGAATAACAAAGTGCTCTGTAAATTTTCATTGTACCCGTGATTTAAATACATTATCTTTTTTTGCTATGGTTAGTAGTACAAGTAGGAAAAACAAATTTTTCTTTAAATATGTATTATTTATTTATTGTACATGGAGTAAAATACTTTAGCGCTGACATAATAATGCAATGATTACAATTTGTTTTTTAAATATATTAATATAAAGAAAATCTTTTACTCTCTACGGTTACGTACATAGCATGTCCCCTACTTATTACGTGCGCATGAGGACAGTTGAAATACAATTATATTTATCGAATACTTGGAATGTCAGTTGCGTTCAAGCACTCAAATTGCAGAATAACACCTTTGTAACACACTAAATAAAATAATTGTGACCTAACAAACATTTTATTCCCGGAAACGGGAGCCCCAAGAACATATGTATCAAAAGGACTTACGCCTCACTCCTAGATATTTCGATGTGTTTAAAAGCGTAAATGTTTTTTTTTCAATATGGCTGGCGGCCATTTTGAAATTCGTCATTTTGTTCTTTTTCATATTTATGTATAGTCATCAGAACTGTACAAACTAGGGTTGCCAACATTTTTTCAGCGAAATACATTATTTATAAAAATAAGTTATAAAAAATATAGTACACTTTTAAAAAATATTGTATTTTATGAAAATACAGTATTTTTTTAAATAAGTTACAAAAAATTTAATACACTTTAGAAAAATATAGTATTTTATGGAAAAAAAAACCAAATATATATTTGTTACTTATGATTAACTACTTATATTTCTATGCACTTCTTGCATTTTT
>JACEII010000006.1:896006-931758 GCA_014332785.1 Antheraea mylitta
TGCTAATGGATTGTAGATATCGCGCTTGACGACGTTGTTTTCAGGTTGCACTGTGTAACTTTGTTGTTTTATAATATAAAAAAAACATTACGAATCGCCAGAGACTTGGCTTTAAATTATAATATAAAACTTAATAACAAAACAACAGAGCCACTTATTGATGAATCTATATAGAGATATGCGAAGATAAACAGTTCAGTACGTTTTTGTTGGACGATTATATTTTAATTTTCTTTAGTAAATCTTAACGAACTTTAGTGTTATTAATGACGAAAAATTGGAAACACTTTTATCTCCTTACCATCGATGAGCCGAATTCTTAATTAATAATCTTAATTCGTCAAATACTTCATGACAAACAAAAAAACTCAATAAAAGTGGTACTAATAAAAAAATAACGTATCATAGTCCAATTTCGAACACAGTTTGGTCGTTACAGAAATGGATAGCAAAAGCTTTTCCATAAAATTAAAACGTGGCGCCATCTATGAGATATCTATGATAGTCGATCTTACAATTTTCTGTCAACAAACTAATTTATAACGCCATCTGTTAGAGACTGATGAAACTTATGATTATTAACTATAATCAACATTGACAATAATTTAATTTGTAATTAAAAAATATTGAGGCCATTATTCGAAATACAAATTATTCTCTCTCAAGTTGGATCAGATTATACCTAAATGCCAACCTTCATGAAGATCGGTTGAGTAGTATCGGAATAGTCTGACAGACATCATGACACTGTATTTTTATATATTTAAATTAAAGTAGGAATAGATTAACACAATACTGAACATATGAATTTAAATGCAGCAATAAAAGTATATCAATTATGTAGATTTTATATATTGAGACTGATAGATTTAATAAACAAGATCCCTCATATATATTTTGTGTTCCTTCTGAATTTACGACATAGTAAATTATAAAGCCCAACAAATAATATACAACCCAGCGCGATTCTAAATTGGCGAGATAAACCGAAACTCGCGTGGCTTATCAAGGACTCATAAACAAAGATTATCTCTAGGTAGGTAATGGTTAAGTTCATATGTCTAAACATTACAAAACAAAGATCTACTTAACTTTTAGTTCTTTCGCGCATGAATTTTATTTTTCTACATATTATCCATGAACACTATTAAATTAAATTCACTGCTCGACTCACGTTTAATGTATATTTGATGTAGTATTTTTATTAATATTAGTATGTTTCTGAAATAAGGTTCCTTATGGCCTTTACTGTACCTCTGAAAACGAGTATACAACATTTTATGATAGTCGATTTGTTACGCTTTTATGCCTTAACAACTCAACTGACCATCATCGCGTTTTATATACACGTAGTCGGAGGCATATAAAAGGTCATAAAATACCTTTTATCCAAAAAAAAAGTATACTGTTGCAGAGGGTCAAGTTAAATCTAAATTAACGCGAGCGAAACTGCAGACAAAAGTCAGTATTATTATGAATTGCATTCAAGTCGCTTTTTTACGTTTTCACGCTGTAACTACTCAACAAATTATCATGTAATTTTTCATACATGTTGTCAGGGGTATATTAAAAGTATGGGCTTTCATGTAGAAAAAATGCTGTTCCCGAGAGATAAATCAAAACAATACAACCCCGAGCGAAGCTGAAGAAAAAAACTAGTTTATAATATTAGGATTGTTTTAAACAAATAAAGTTATCAACTTAGATGAAATAAAGTTGTATAAGATAAAAGTATACTAATACGATGTAGATTTACTTTAAAAGACGTAAGATAATCTGAACATTATGCCATTTTATAGGTTAGGGGTTAGATGATAATGTTATCTCACCTTAAGTAAAGATCAGATAAGAGAAGATCATAATCTTGATACAATAAAATAGAATCTGATACTCAAATGCAGTTACACCTACAGGTGGTTGATTGAACAGATTTTTAATAAGAAAATGGTAGCTAACCAAGAAATAATTAGAAAACAGTCTACCACTAAACAAAAATAAATATATTAGTGAAATTGAACAGAGTTATATTATAACGAAGGTAGTTTCAATTCAGTATCGAAATAAATTTGTAAAGTAGGGTTGTAGAATCATTTGGTCTAATCAACAAACCAGCTGCTATTTACTTTAATAACATCTGTTAGTATTTGATCTTAATTTTAAAAGCTTAAAATTCAATGGCCAGCCCTATGTAAACGTAACACTTTAAAACGGCACCACCTTTGTAGGTGAAAGAGCCACGTTGAAGCTATTACTGGCGTCATCATGAATGGGTCAGCTTACCCGAGGCAGTACCACCCTGTCACAGAAAACCGACGTGAAGTAACAGTACTTGCATTGTTTCATTTCATTCGGTCAGTAAGAGCGCCGGAGCCCCACCTCCTCTTCCCTCGCCCCCTTCTTCCTTCCTTCCCACTTACCCCTTTCCCCAAACACAGGCTGGCAACGCACTTGCGACTCCCCTGGTGTTGCAAGTGTCTATGGATGACGGTGACCACTTAACATCAGGTGACCCGTCTATTTGTTTGCTTCCTATGACATAAAAAAAACGATTTAAATAGGTAACTCTTCTTCTGTTGTTTTTGTAAATGTCAATAGAAGGTTTATATGAAAGAAGATAATTCAACAATCGTACAGAAAATTAAAAAGATTTGTTTACAAAATCTAGAAATAGATAGACTGAATAACACAGATAACAATAAATAATCTTCAAACATATTATCAGAATTAACAGCTATAGTTTAGTTCTTCAGTTGCTATTATATTTAATTAATAGCTTCTGGACACAACTTCGTCCATGTGGAATAGTTACATTTAAACATTCATTGTTGCTCTGCTCCTATATCATATATAACCTTTGGCCTTCCTCGATAAATGAGCTATTTAGCACCGAAAAATTTTTCCATATCGAATCAGTAGTTCCTGAGATTAGCACCCTTAATCAACAAACAAACTCTTAAGCTTTATAATATTCGTTTAGACATCTTCGTACTGTAAAGGAAAGATTTGGTTAAATTTCCTTAATTAGTATATGCATGCAAAGCCGAAGGACGCAGCTAGTTTAAAATAAAATGGAAAATTCACTTGTACACAATAATACAAATTTAAATTTTATAAAGCTTGAAAGGTGAACATTAATGTAATAAATAGTAATAGACATCTGCCTTTTTATGACTATCATTAATCAATTAAACATGCAAATAGTGTAGTACATTTGAATTAAGCTTTTCGTTGAAGCTCAAAACAAATAGGTTACCCGGCGAACAGCCGGATATTGGCATGAGAAAAAACTACCCGCACCCCCACATGACACCCACACCCACAAAATGGCTGCCGACGTAGCAAATATACAGGGAACTATTTCAATTCGTAAAGTTCTCTTTTGCTAGCCCAACCACAATAAGTTACACAGAACTGACCTCTGAACAAACGGATTGATTAGGGACCTAATAATCACATTTAGGAAAGGCATTACCTTGTTTTGTTTATTTTACTATATTATATACACACCTAATATGTACACAGACCTATTTATAGTATATATAGTATACTTGTTATATGTAATATTCAATCATTAAAACTTTACCAGTCGTATTGTGCAATAGTTCAATGATTCCTGAATAACCTGAATCATCGTATTTATTTTTGCACGTTAAGTCGCTAATAAATGAAATATGAAATTAACTTATTCATTCTTAATTGATTTCAATAGATACGCGTTACCGTTATTATCTATAAATTTTACGAATTTCAGAAAATTCCCTTCATAAAAATCGTAACAGTTATAAGACCCACTTAATAATTGAAATATTAATCAGGAAATAAAATCACCAATTTGTGTCAAAGGAAAATAGGGGAAAAAATTAAAATATTAAATAAAATGAATACTTAAACCTATTCATTATTTCTTGAATAATAATGTATTACAAAATATATTATTGAATATCAAAATGCACATTATTTGCATTATGCCGCTATATTTTAAAGATAAAACATTCAAGATTCGAGATCAATATTAATATTGAAACTGTATTTCGCGTAAAATAAATTAAAAAAAAAAAACTTTTATTGGCTTAAAATAAGAAAATAAAAGGTCAATGTATAACAGTATACCCACATTTTTAGACATAGTTTAGACCGTTACTACTGTCATATTTTACACTATTTATTACTGTACTGTTTACACCGTTAGTACTGTCATATGATACCGTTACTTATAGCGGCTAGAAGCCTAAGTCAACATTATCTGAAAACGATCTGCAATATCCACTATGGAGGTTATTGACTTTTACAGGAAGTGTTAGACTCACCAAAGATGTTCACAACAATATTTACTTACATTAGTCGAACTCCGTTCATAGAAAGGGATACAAAGTATTCCGTCGCGTGATAATACACGGATATAATTATCTGTATTTTTTTCTAATATCATAGATTGTAGATGCATAGAGATCCAAAGGATTTTTTTATATTTTTTATTTAGGAACACAACAGCTACTAAAGAAAATAAAAAAAAAGATTAACAGATGAGAAAAAGATACACTGTTTTGCCTTTTTTTTATATATATAAATTAATTTATCAGTACAGTCATAATTTTGTAAACACTATTAGTTTTGATGAAGAATTGAGTTGAAACAAAATGGGGTTTACATCAAAATTGTCTGTATTTAAGTTTACGCATAGTTACTAATTCTGGAAAAAAAGGTGAACATTTGAACGGTATACAGTTGATACACAATAGCACCAACTAGTGCTTGTATTAAAATAGCATAATACCTCCATGAAAAAAAAACTTAAGTTTACCAACCTTCTTGGTGGATTGTCAAACGATGTAGGAATTCAACAATATAATATGTTACCTATTAATAGCTTTCATTTTTACATACAAAACATATAAAATTTATTACGTTAATATATAACGAAAGTATGTGTACAATGTTACCTGTTAATGTACAGTGTAATTAGGAAAATGAGACTGTTTAGAATAGAACTCGAAAACCAATTTGGGTTCGCAAAAAAAAAAAATTGGAACTACATTAAATTTACACAATTATCAGTACGGTTTGTTGTAACATTTTGCTTGAATCTTTAATCAAAAATTATACCCGTATCGCAGAACAGCAATTTTTTAAAGAAAAATTACTAAAAAAAGTAGGATTTTAATAAATATAACATCCATCTTAAAATAAACATGAACAAGCTAACTAACAAAAGCTAAACACAGCATTTAAAAAAAACTAGATCTAATTACATAGTTTTATCGTCATCATTAAATAAATTAGTTCTTTACGGCATCTAGTATGTTCCAATTATTTAGATAAGTACTAAAAAGTACTAAATTTTTTTTTTTTACTAAAAAGTACTATTTTTTTTTATTGAAGCACGACAAAGTGACTGCACTATGCCTGATGTTAAGCATAGTACAATCCAGAAACATCGGCAACCACCAAGGGACAGATTATCCATCGCCGGTCGCCGCTGACATGCCGGCCATAATGACGAGTCACCCGGTACTGGATATGCACAGGCTGATCCCGAAACGCGACGCGCAGAAACGAGTGTTCCAATTATTTAGATAAGTACTAAAAAGTACTAAATTTTTTTTTTTTTACTAAAAAGTACATTTTTTTTTATTGAAGCACGACAAAGTGACTGCACTATGCCTGATGTTAAGCATAGTACAATCCAAAAACATCGGCAACCACCGAGGGACAGACTATCCATCGCCGGTCGCCGCTGTCATGCCGGCCATAATGACGAAAGTCACCCGGTACTGGATATGCACAGGCTGATCCCGAAACGCGACGCGCAGAAACGAGTCACTATGACGGGCTTTTTCGCCATATACATGGTGGTTGCGACCCAGTCGGGCTGTAAAACTCTACCACCCCGCAAATATACAAATCAATATAAATTTTAAAATGCCTTACTGAAAAAAGGCCCAAAATAAATATTGTTCAGTGAAGCTGTAAAGGCCAATAGCGTAGTCAATCGAAAAAAAAACAATTTGGGCCAATTAACATAATAGGAATTCATAAAAGAGTCTGTAATACTAACTGGAGTAACAGAATTTGTGAGCCGTCAGGAGTATTTAAATTAATATTGAGAAAAGTATGAAACAAAAATCGCAGTGATAATTTGCCAAAGTTATAAAACTAAACGTGTAAATTATATCAACTGTAAAACCCTTTTCAAACCGAACCAGTCACCAAGTTGACACAATATTTAGGGCTGCTCGAATCCGCGCTCTCCATGCCTTTAATAAAATATTCAAGCACCATTAAATAACCAAAACCATATACATATACGTGCTTTATATAAAAGCTATTCTCTCGTTTTCGTGAAAATCATTTATTCGAACACTTAGAAGTCTTGCTGTTGTGTGCGTGTCACGCAATAACTACGGGATAAATATTGAATATTTTTTTAGTTCTACTTCTTGGTCCTTGACTAAAAAATATAACATAGAGTTTTTAGTAACTATGATTTTTCTAAGGACTACAAAAAAATGTAGTCCGGTGAAGTTGTCAAGACCTTGCTAGGTCAATAGCGTAGTCAGTTCGAAAAAAAAAAATAGTACAAAAGACATAAAATATTTTTAAGACTAGTCCGGTGAAGCTGTTAAGACCTTGCTTGGTCAATAGCGTAGTCAGTTCGAAAAAAAAAAGAAACAAAAGTACAAAAGACAAAGTATTTTTAAGCGTAGTCCGGTAAAGTTGTTAAGACCTTGCTAGGTCAATAGCATAATCAGTTCCAAAAAAATAAGCAAAGTATTTTAGCTTTTAAATTTCTTTTTCTATTTCTTTTTACTGTGCGAAGTCGCGAGTATTATGAAAATATAAATAATACTCACGCTTATTTGACGATATAATAAATGGATTGTATAGTTCAAAGAATACTTAGTATATTAAATCATTAAATTGTTTCTATTTTTAGTCACCGAATATTTCATTAGAAATGCTACATAGCGTTCAGAGTGAGTTCTCTCGGAGCAGTCAAGCGTTGACCGGTCTCGCTATTTCATTGCTTCTATTTCGAAATACTCACTACTTGGTAGTCGGAATAATAGACATTCCAGTACCTAACTGGTCTTGTAGTAATAAATTAAATATAACTTAGATATCAACTTCTAATGACTATCTGCTTGAACTACTTTTTTTTAAACAGTAGAATTAATAACAAGATTCTTTTAAACATAGATTTCAGTAAACCAAAATACATAATGTTGCAAATGAATAAAGAGAATCTGCGGAGGTATTTTATAATGAGAGTTTCAAACCATATTACCATAAAAGGTAACATTCAATTATTCAAATATTCAAGAAACGTAAGCATATTTAATTCTACTTGAAATACATAAATAGTAGAGCCACGCTCAAGCTCTTACTGGTTTCAGCATGACTGGGTCGGCACACCTGGAGTAGTACCACCTTCTCACAGAAAACCAACGTGAAGTAACAGTACTTGCATTGTTGCGTTTCGTTCGGTCAGTGAGAGCACCGGAGGACCACCTCCCCCCCGTACTCCTTCTCCCAAACACAGCCTGGCAATGCACTTGCGACTCGCATGATGTTGCAAGTGTTTATTGAAAACGGTGATCACTTAACATCAGGTGTCCCGTCCCGTTTGCTTCCTATGACATAAAAAAAATATTAATAATGAAAACAGTTTGATCAAAGTTATTTGCAATTATCCCATTAATATTTCTACATACATTTGCTTCATTGCTATTATTATTCTGAATCCGTAATTTCCAAAAATCAATTCGGATTGCGGAAATTCGTTAGTATAATATATATCTATATTTTCTTATAATTGCTTCCAATCCTGAGGTACTACTTTTCACCATGTGAGGACATTATAAGCAGACGGGATTGACAATACACAGGTAACAAGTAATCGCACATCACAAGCTCGTGTTAAAGTACAAGGAACAAGAAGTTTTCGCACCAATTTCTTTTGAGCTTCGGTTAGACCTTATTTTTCTCTGTGACTGGTAAAATTTATGAGAGGCCCCAAAGCAATAAAATACCTTGCGAGAAAATGAAGGGGCAAATCGCAATATATTTGTTTCTCGGTGGCTAGAGGAAAACCATTTTAGCCATCTGCGGGTAGAAATATATTTTATGAGTGTGTAAGTCTATTCATTACATTTTTACCACATAAATAGAGTCAGGTATATGACAGTATATTACATAGAAAAGGATGAGAGAGGTAATAAATATAGAGGCCACTTCATCCCATTTCATATATATTTCTTATGCAATATAAATCAAATAATAATAGAAATTTAATGTAAACTTTATGCTATGCTTATGACACGATATGCTAAATAAAAATCGCTGAAATAATAAACATATATAAATAACTTTTCTTTTTTTTGTATATTACAACTGGAATATATTAAAATAATAGCAAATATTTATTAAAAATTAACCAGTGAGTGTCCTTTTCAAAGAGAGTATTATTCAAAACTTTAAAAATGTATAATTAATATTTACTGTACTTCGTACATTGATAGATTATTTATCTTAGTTTTCGTCCAAACTTATTTATTTATTATTATTGTCTCTGATATAAGGTAAAGTAGTCTAAAAGTTAAAGGAGATTTTTGTGAATAGCTTGAATTGAGTCTTTGATATTTGCGATAAAATTTATAGAAATATACATATATATATATATATATACACATCATTAGCAAGAACACCATAACATAACAGCTAATATTATCATATTCTAGGGACATGCCTTGGCTTCAAATAGACCATATGTATTAATGTGACGTCATAATTATCCATCCATCAGTTTATATCCATACACTTCATAATACAAATTTGAAGCTTCGATAACTTACCAAGACAAAAGACATCTTGTGAGTCTTGTCACACACACACACATAATTTTATCTTTCGGGGTAACTACAATGTTTCCTGCAATATTTATTGAAGTCATAATCTGCAGAGGTCAATTTTTATGTACAATACATGCTCACTAATGTAACTATAATAATAGGTTGTGTATCGATTAACAATATATTAGTGAAATAGCTTAACAATTAATTTATATTTTTAATAATGTGTAAAACATAAAAATAGTTAGTTACAGTGGATATAGAAAATAGATACATTTTATCGTTAATTTGTAGGTATTTTAAGACAGACAGGCAGACAGACAGACCGACGAAAATTTAAAAATTGCAATTTTTTATCAGAAGCGTGTAATCTTCATACCCAATCAGTAATTTTTTTTATTTTGATATTACATACAGACTGACTGACAAACTGATTTACAGTACAGATATGTCAAAGCCGTACATAATTTAGAAAAACTATTCGCACTTACAAACAGACTATATTATATTTTGTAGTTTTAACTCTTTATTGGTACAAAAGAGCTAAAATAGGAATCATACTTAATTTCTAAAATATAGTTGAAGCAAAATTACATCCATTATGGATTGTGGCTTACAAAACAATTGCCACAGTAAACGCATCTCACAGCGGCTGCATCAACTTGGCTAATTATTTTTAAGCTATTGCATAGCTTCTATCGCGGGCCTTGAGCGTGGAGACCGAATCCAAAAATTCCGTAACGAAAAAACCTAACACCCCTCACTCTGCCTACCATGTAGCTCGGCCGAGCGTTCACTTAACGTATATATAGTACGATTGTACAAACAGCTCGCATGAATCGAGACTTTTTTTTTCGATATGACTACGCTATTGACTCAGCAAGGTCTTAACAGCTTCACCGAACCACTAAGGCGAGCGCTTAAGGCACTCAGCCGATTTTATTTTGGCAACCAGCTCAAGGGTGTAAGGCACACCTTGACTTGGCTGTTGCCTGTTGCATGCAAAATCGCGACCTAGCTAACCCAGCTAACTATTCATATATGTATGAGTTGTTGAACCGTATATGTGTACCAAGCATACACGCCTCAACAACTCTTCCATATATTTATTATCGGAAAATTGAGAGTTTTTCAGTTCGATAAGGGAAAAAAAAGTAAACACTTCCACTTTCATGTGTAGGCGTGCACGTGTGTGGGGGTGATCGTGTAGTGTTGTAGCAGTGATGTATATTTGTGTGTCACCCTATCGCGCAAGCAACGCACTCAAGGGCTCCCTACTGAGGGACCGAACCTAGGCTTGAGCCGCTGCCGTGGGAGGCCTAATCGGGTGCGGATCGAGACGAGCTGCTCCGAAATCGGACGAATACGTAATCAGTTGTTTGTGAGAAAGTATACTGGTGTATAGGTATTATATTATGGTGAATATCTGTACTCGTATAATTTGTGTACAAAGTGTTTTCCTGAATAACCTACATGTATTGTAAGATAATAAAAATATTTTGAACAATATTAACTTCTCATTTATTTAATAAAAGAAAAAAAATTGTTTTCTTATCGGTCTCCACGCTCCAGAAGTGTAACTTGAATTAATATCAAAGAAAAAAAAACAAAGGAAAAAAATACTGCATAAATAAATAGTTATAATTGCATAAGTTAATAAAAAATGCTATGCAATAGCTTTACCGAGACAGTCCCCGAGTGCCACACGTATTTTTTTGTTGTGTTTGTTATTCTCAGGACAAGGTTTATATGCAAGAAAATGCTTGGAAAAGCGCACTGAAAAGTGAAAAATTATAGTTAAAAAAAAGTGAGTGAGTGAGACGGAATACAGTAAGGAGGTTTTCAAGAATACCACCAAAATTCATAGATTGACTTTCAGTTTTTCATTTGGCGTTGTATTTTATTATATGATAGTACTATAAAGCGAAGATTATTTCACTTTTTTTTCATTAGTACGCCCGCGTGAATCCAGGACAGGCAGGTAGCTAAGTTAATAAAAGTAAGCACAGATATTATCATCTGTGCGCCGGTAGCGAGTTTCCACCGCTGAGTCGGTAATACCCGCCACCGGTTCTTCCACAAAGCTAACCTTTATATTTATAGCCTGTCTTATTATGAAGCTGGGCTATAATTTGCAGTCTGTGGCCTCTGTTTCCTTTTACAATAGTTATTACTGTCAGTATTGTAGTTTTACGGGAGGAAAGTTTAATATAACAAGAAAAAAAGGAATTCGTTAACTTGATATGAAAACCTGCGATAAAATCTGCTTAGTTGCAACGATAAATAATAGTGCCATAATTAGATTTTTAATTATGATTTTATTGGCACTTTTCTTTTATAAAAACCATAGTGGGCAAAAAATATGCAAAAAGGAGCGCGAACGTATAAAATAATCTTAATACGGTAGAATCTTAGTTATGTTTCAAGGAAGGGATCGGAAACGACGACTACGACTTACATAGGTTTCGACGTTTCGGTTCTTCAACTCGTAAATATGTTGAATATACATATTCGTCTTTAGATTCCATTGTACTTAATTTTCAGTTACATATGTGAAGTAAAAAAAATATATTCTATCAGAGGTAATATTTCAAGTCAAAACTACTTTTGAGTAAATATATATGTATTGTTAGTAATATGCATAATATTTTTTATTTATTCTTACTTTAACACTTTTTTTATTCGAAATGAATACGCTGTTAACCTGGAAAGGTCTTTACAGCTTTACCGAACTACTGAAGCGAACGCTGAAGGCACTCAGCCGATTTGGGATGTTTGGCGACTAACTCAAGGGTGCACGGCTTTGGCTTGGGCTGTCACCTGTTTTGTGCAAAAATCGCGACCTATCTGACCTAACCTAAGCTAATCTAGATATACGTATATGAGTTATTGAAACATGCATGTGTACCAAGCACGCGTGCCTCAAGCACTCCTATATATATTTTGTGTCGGAAAGATTCCTCTAAACTATATAGGATAGGATAGGAGGTTACTTTAACACATTATTGCAAGTCTATAGGGTAATAGTGGTAGAACCCGTGTAAGGATCTACCGCAAAGCATTATAGCTATGTAATTTTGCTCCAAAACAGCAGTACTTGCGTAGCTTTACTACAGTACGAAGGTTTAGACTCGATGCGTTACAACTTTCACTCTCTGGAGTATGGTTTGCTCACGATATTTTCCTTCACCGACAGTTATGACTTATTCACAACGATTGGAACCTAGATTGATCAACATGATGTTCGAATACATTAATCCCTAAGCCATCTCTCCTAAATTATTATACATACTAATTAAATATAATAAATATCAGGCCATGGTATCAAAAGGAGACATATCATAGCAGAATTATCATAAATACGCTGTACAAATATCAAATATGTCTCATAAGGGTGTATTCCAAAAATATCCTCTTCAAATTACCGAGATTATACTAATAATTTAAAGGATTTTTGAAACAACTATATTTTTTACCATCATAGTAAATTATTTCCACGAATAGTATCGACCGCTAATTATTTGGTATAAAAATGAATGAAACGAATAGGAACTATAAATAGCTTATGTGAGCAAAAACGACATTCATTTCTGACTCCTAGCATATCGAATATTTTTTCTCAAACATGCATGGAAATATTGTCATTATTTTCGAAGGAAGAACACGCGAAGTATCCATATTGCGGACAAGGAAAATCAAATCTAATGCAGGAGTGTTTTTTGAATTAGGAACATTACAACGCTCCAGCATTGTAGTATAAAACGGCGTGCTGGGGTTATTAAATACTCTTTGATTGGATTTCTTTTATAATTCTTGGCATACCAAAGTAAGTTTCTTTGCTAAGTACAAATTGCGTTCAGGTGACTTTATAGCCATAAATGCACGTTTTTGGCCGGATCTTAGTCTATCATGTAGTGGATTTTGTATTTTATTCATAATCTTGTGTTATTTCACTCTATATTTTGTAAATTTCGTGGTGTTTTACGTGATATAGTTAGTTTATTGTGCAAAGTGAAGTGAATGCAAAATAATACCACGGAACATAAAATTTTGAGATGCCACAAAAACTCCCTGGAAGGTTCTAACAAGGGATCCACCATCTTGTTAGAATATTGAGTATTGAAATAATCAGACGGCGCTTGTAATATTATTGTACTATAACGTCCATTGAAAGAAAACATTGACACTGGCAAGTGCTTCTGCGGAGCTAAAACAAGAAAAAGAAGAATCATAAATGCGCTTGCCTTTCGGTACAGATGATAATTAGAAAATTGGCGGCAAAGCTGAAATGTTGCCTTGATTTGTTATTCACATACCTAATAAATATAAATACAATAATTAAAATGAGTTCCAACAGTTCAGATAGTGAAATGAAGATTGATTGTGCACCACCAGATTTCAGATCAGAAGCCAAATTGGCAATGGGAAACGTGTTACCAGCAAAGTCAAAGAAAAAATACATAAAAGTATATGAAAATTTTATAGGTTGGAAAAACGAGAACGACGTGACCATTGTCTCCGAAACAGTGTTTTTGACATATTTTTATGAGAGCCCCAGTATGACTAATGTAACTTTTAATATTAATGAAATTAAATGTATAATATAAAGAGTGTTTTATTTCCCTGCATTCTTTTGAGAATAGCATTATATATGATTCGGCGAAAATGGCAATTGGCTATTTCTCGACCTTTGCAATAGTGAACTATTCTTGAGGTAACCAGTGCAAGGAGATATTTAAGAAAAGAGAAAAGTGAGGGACAGTGTCCATTTACATCTTATACTGATAGGTAATACGTAGTCCAATTGTGGTGAGCTCATAGATACAACAGACATACAACGAATGAACAGATATCCTGTAATCGTACTAATTTATCTAGTAATTCTTTAGAAGCATGTAGACAGCAGACATCGTTCGTAACAGATGTGTGATTCACATATAACCTTTTATATAGGGGTCGCTTTTGGTCGCGTACATTTTATGTTTATAGTATTTTTACGCAGATTCGTGTACATACATCAAGCAGATAAGTCTTCTGAAGTATGAAAATACAGTAATTTTATTTTAAATACATTGGATGATATTTGTTAAGACCAGTTCCTCCAAGGCTTAAAGTTTTTTTTTCGAACTGACTACGCTAATTGGCCTTGCAGGGCCTTTACAGCTTCACCGGACTACTAAGGCGAGCACTTAAGGCACTCAGCCGATTTTATTCAAGTAACATGCTCAAGGGTGCACGGCACACCTCGGCTTGAACTGTTACCGAGGAAAACCCGATCTGACCTAACTAAACCATTCTAAGCTATACATGTATTCATTTCTGAATTATGCAATTAAAAATTGCATGATTCAGAAACACAACATGTGATCGGAAAGAATCAAACTAAACTACTCGATTTAGTTCGAATAAGGGAAAAAAAGTAAACCCTTCCACCAGTTTGTGTAGAGGTGCATGTCTGGATATCTGTGTGTGTGTGTGTGTGTATTATCGAGGTGGTGTGTACTGTATCGCGATAGCAGCATCTTTGTGTTCACCCGGGTGAACTCGGCCAAAAACACTACCAAGGCTTAAAGACTAAGAGTTTACAACTAAGAATGTTAACATAATATGTCCCTATACCTAATGTGTGAAACGTAGCCTTTCAATTTCTCTACTGAATTATATTTTATAGATATTATTTTTTATCTATTCATACGCAATTTTTTCCCCTTTCTTATATGGCGATACAGTCGTAAACGGTAACACGCTAAGCCGAAAACAAGAACGACTCTCAATTACAACACACCGCGACAATCGTGACTTCGTTTGCGTTGTTCAACTTTTTTTTCTCGATTTGACTACGGTATTAACATAGCAAGGTCTTAACAGCTTCACCGGACTACAACGTTGTTCAACTCTTTTGTTATATTTCAAAGGCAACGTTTCCAAAGAAAGCTCCAAGGCGGCTAGACGTTTTTCAAAAATCCCAATAGTTATCATTATATTTCTACCAATTTACAAAAATTCTTGACAAATTATATATCTAAACCTTCCTCGTGAATCACTTTAAAACCGCATGAAAATCCGTTCAGTCATTTTGAGTTTATCGCGAACAGACAGACAGACGAGGCAGAGGACTTTGCTTTATAATATGTAGTCATGCTATTAATCAATCAATTACTAAAATTAAAATAATTAAAATTTTAATACATTATTAATTATTTTTTAATGAAAAGAACATAAAAAGTACATAAAATTATTTCATGTAACATATGTATGAATGGTTTTTTGAAATTAAAAGAAAAAACAAAAGAAAAAAGAAGGAATAATAATCCCGAACATCTATTATAATCATCATCTCATCATCATATCTAATTCATTGTAGTAAGAAAACAACATAGGTAAATATTATCATTTTGTTTCAAACAGGAAACAAAATGTACCTACTAAACAATTAATTAACTAACAAAAACATTTTTTATATTCTAAAGAATATATATGTTTTCAAAAACAAAACTTGTAAAAAAAAACAAATCTCGCAATTCAGTTCTTCTTCCGTAAAAAGTTGTGTGATCCATGTAATAATCCAAGTCGGTTACTTTATTAGGTCCCTACTTAAGGGACCTTCTGTCTTAAGTTATTACGTAATTAGCTAACCTAACAACATTTTGTAGTGACCATGTCAACATTAACAATCTTTTATTTTTTAAATAGAAATCAGGCTTCTGGTTGTATTCATAGCGAAATTATAGAGGGCCGAAAATGGCCCAAATTGCTTCGAGAAAAGGTTAGAACGGCCGTACCACTTTTTTGCTCGACTTGGCGGATGCATGACAGATTTAAATGTAACATTCATACAATATCATTGTACGATAAACTAATAAACAGTCCTGATTTTAATTAAACGCTAGTGATTCATAATAAACAAGTTTTCAACAACTTCAGTGTGTATCAAATTCATGAAAAAAATGTATAACGCAGGGTTATTATTATTTAAGTTGTTAATCTAGAAACTTACCATTAATATTATTATTAAGATGTATATCCTTTGGCAAATAACAAATACGCTTCCCACCTTCTTTTATTACCTCCGAAGTATTATAGTTTCTGTAAAAACCAAAAATGTATAAACTCTTATGTATAAAAATATATTCCAACAATTAAATTCATCAGTTTTAATACTATTCTGATAGACTCGAATCCACGTATTAAATATGATATGAATGATATTTTGTAGGTAGTAGAGCCACGCTGAAGCTATTACTGGCTTCAGTATGAATGGGTCGGTTCACCCGGGGTAGTACCACCCGACCCACAGAAGACCGACGTGAAGTAATAATGCTTGCATTGTTGCGTTTCGTTCAGTCAGTGAGAACGTTGGAGACCCACGTCTCTTCACCTTCCCCCTCTCATCTTCCCTCCTCCCACTTCGCATCCCCCAACACAGGCTGGCAACGCAGTTGCGACTCCTCTAGTGTTGCAAATGTCTATCGACGGTCGTGATCACTTAATATCAAGCGTGCTGACGCATCGTTATGATATATAAAAAAGAGTAGCGTTGCCTTCAAAAATTACATTATTTAATAGAAACAGTATGATTGTTAGAATATTAACGAGATTAAATTTGGTCTATGGATTAATAATTGCAGCCGTTCAGTGAAACTCAGTTAATTCTCGATGAATTAAACAAACACACATTAGTCGATCCGCAAAATTGATTCTGTTATTATACACCGCTGAATCTTTTGTATTTCATTTGTATTTGTATTGGATTGAAATATAATTTTGATATTTAACATTTTGAGTTCCAATATAATTGAAATCTATACATATATTGTAGAAATATAATTCAAATGCCTGTGTTTGTTCGGAATAATCACCAAAATATTTAAACTCGTTTTCTTGAAACTTACTGGCAGATACTTTTCATACTATGATTAAGTTTAAAAAAATATTTCTTTTCTATTGGCGAAGAAGTTTATTTATTTACATAAGGATAAAGCAACAGTCGACAATTAAAAATAATAATACAATAACAATAATAAAAAAAAAGTAAACCAAACTGAAGACCTAAAACGCTTTATCACATAGAAACTTAACTTACACTAATCATAATAATACTAAGAAAATAATAATTGTTTAAATATTTAGGTACACTGGATTTAAAAAACTATATATAAAAGAATAAACGAAAAAGTTTAAATGAATTCATTTATGAAAACTAAAATTAACACATGGAAAACAAAAACAAACAGGGTGGCAATCATAATTTATGAATATTAAAATATAATATAGAAATTGTTGTTGAGATGGTCATGGATATAAAATGTGTTTAATTGTTTTTTTTTTAATTAATTTAATTAATAGGCCCGAGAAAAGATAACTGATGTTGGAATAATAAAATAATATGAATTTTGTTTTCACTCTAATAAACAAGGACGCTCTATAATGCCAAAAAATGTACATATTACAAGGAAGAAAGCAATTACAGATGGTAATTGCTTAAATATTAGAAGGCTGTAATTTGGGGGAATTCTGTTTGATGTACAGTTATAATGCAGCGTTACAGAGTTGGGACACGAGAGCCTACCAATTACTACACCCTGCAGGCGGCCGAATAATTAAGTAAATTATTTTTCTTCAGCTTAACTTTTTCTCAAAGATTTACTAATTGATTCACATAAGTATTAAATATGAAATGTATATAAACTGGATATACAAGAAACAAAAAAAAAATTGTTTAAGTACGTCCTAATTTATATTTAATATGAGAATTCGGGTGTGTTTATTAAGATTTCGCGCCCTTATTTTCTAGGTGGTAGAGCCACGCGGAAGCTATTACTGGCTTCAGTATAAATGGGTCGGCTCAGCCGGAGTAGTAGTAGTCCGGTGAAGCTGTAAAGACCTTGCCAGGTCAATAGCGTAGTCAGTTCGAAAAAAAAAGCCGGAGTAGTATTACCCTCTCATAGAAAACCGAAGTAACAGTGCTTGCATTATTGCGTTTCATTCGGTCAGTGAGAACGCTGGAGGTCCACCTCTCCTCACTTTCCCCATCTCCTCTTCCCTTCCTCCCTCCCCCATCTCTCAACACAGGCTGGCAACGCTCTTGTGATTCCACTGGTGTTGCAAGTATCAGTGGACGGTGGCGATCACTTAACTTTAGGTGACCCACCTGTTCGTTAGCCTCCTATAATATAAAAAAAGATTAAAAGGGAGGAAATATCAAACAGATTTTAATTTATGAATATTATCTGTATAATTTCCTATTGCGATACAGTTCAAGTGTTAAATACTTTTGTATTATTCATTAAATAATATGTATTTGACGTTTCCAATAGGATAAACAGCGTTGTACATAACAAATATAAATCAAATATTTATAACGTCATTAAATATAAAACGGTGGTTGTATGAGATGGCATAACTCAAGGAGATATGAAAATGTATAGGTACTTTCTCTCAACCACGTAATGTTGTTTTATTCAGTCCCATCCGAGAATATTTCAAATCATAAGTAATGGAAAGAAAACATTACGACGAAGATAAACTTTTTGTGGATACCTACACTGAAATAATATATAAATATTTATGAAATAATATGGCAAAGGTAATGTTGACCTATCGGAAACAAGCCTTATAAAAATATTTACGCTAACCTCAACATTTGTATAATCTATTATAGAAATACAGTTAAAATATAAACGAAATATGTACAACATCTGGCGTATTTTTTTATGTCATAGAAGGCAAAGGAATATATGGGTCACTTGCTGATAAGTGATCACCACCGTCTATAGACACTTGCAACACCAGGGGAGTCGCAAATGCGTTGCCAGCTTGTGTTAGGGAGAACGGTGAAGGGAGGAGGAGGGGTAAGAGGGGGGACATGGGCTTCCAGCGCTCTCACTGACCGAACGTAACGCAACAATGCAAGCACTGTTATTTCACGTCGGTTTTCTGTGGGTCGGGTGGTATTACCCTGGGCGAGCCGACCCATTCATGCTGAAACCAGTAATAGCTTCAACGTGGCTCTACCACTAAATTCGTAAATTACATAACCTCAAAACGGCACCGTAGTGCGCACGCCGACCGTCGTAGCGTCCGGCTTGCGTTGTCTTTGTTTGAAAAGCCTAACCTAACCGAACTAAGGCGGAAAAATTAAGAATAAATAAATCGGTTAGGTTAGACTTGCGAAAAAGATAACTCAAGCCGGGTGCGGGATTACATACGTAAGTACCAGAAAAAGCACTCAAAATCTAACCTGATAAAATATGAACAAGAATATAGGAAAAAAAAAATGGATTTATCAAAGTAAATATATCAAAATATGATTTAAAGTTATCTGCGGGGTGAGACGCGAAAATTAGGGTAAGAAGTGGGTCAAAGTCGAGCAGGGTCATCGGCCTCAGCCGGCGTGGGGTGTCTAATAATTACGTAACGAGGATGTCGCGACGATACAGCCTTGAAAACACTTTGCTACTTAAAGCACTTGTCGTAAGGTTGAAAATCGTCAAGCATTGCTCAACTGAATCTTGATAAACTTCATAGTATGACTGCCAGTAAGTTTTCCGGAGAAAATATCAACCCCGGCTAGAAGGATAAACTTTATATTGATGCAAAACAAACGTCAGGCAGCTCGTGAATTTGTACATTGAGATAGCCGAAACATTGTAATAATAACACAAGATAACTTACATTCGATTTGAATGAATAACTTTGCATATAAGTAAGCTTTTGAACTCGAATATGTCCTTCGTGGTTGGCACCTTAATGAAACCTGAGAAACAAATTAATTCAGGATAATTTAAACATAATATAGTTGAGGTAGTCTTAATATTTTGTAGGTATTATAGTGCAAGAAAATAATTCTATTCTTTAAAAAAAGTTATTCATAATTTATACGGTGAGAGTATCCATATAGGTTGTTTGTAAAATATTTAATTTGTAATTAATTCTTATCCACAAGCATTTCATTTGTATTTTAAACAGTTTGCCTATAAAACATATCGGTTGCATTATATTGAAACTGATAAATACGATTTATTAAATTTGGATATGTTCAACCATAGATTTCCAGTGCCATTTACCTGACTAGATATCAAATCAAATTAAGTATCGAAAGCCAGAGTTTTGATATCCAAATGTTTTTTTTTTATTTGCGTGTTTACGGTTAGCCTCTATCGCAACTGATACGTCTAATCTTTATATTAGATATAATTTTTACGTACATGTGTATGTGACTAAACTACTGTAAAAAGTCCTGAACTGAATTCGAAAAAAAATTCTGTATGTGTTCAGGTGGATTCAAAAATGGTTTAGATTCACAACAGGACCCGATAGGTAGCGCTGCGTTCTAAATCTAAGATTTATTTTTCAGGTCAGGACAACGTCCGCCGTTTCTACTACTAACTGTATAAAAAAGTTATAGCCTAGAATAATTACTGATGTTATTAAAATCATTTTTGTTAAAATACTATTGATATAGGCAATTCATAATAATTAAATTATAGCAATTAATTTAAATTTTCTCTGTGTTTACCTTAATGATTAATCTTTTAAAGTAAAATAAAATATTTAATATTTAAGTACATATAAACATCTATCATATCGTAAGAACCACAGCGTCATGTTATTGTGCACAATAATTCGAATAATACATCTTTTGTATGTATTGTAATGTTTATGTAGGATAGTAGTGACAATTGCAGGTTATACTAATGTAAGAACATGTATTATCCCGCGGCTCTATTCATAGATATATTAAATCAGTGGGTATTCCCGTACGGGGGCAGATTCCATTTATATTTTTGGGCGTGCGCAATAAAATCAATACTGTGAACTTTCCAACAGTACAGTGACCTAGTCATGTGCTCTGGTCGAATAAGGCCACATGTCCCATAAACGATTTGTATTTTAAAATAAAACTGTTCGGCCGTATGTAGTAGCATCTTTAATTTGTATAATGTGAGTGATTAGCACAAAAATACGTAAAATATTAATCCATTTAACAATATGAATACCAAATGCAGTTAACTACTTATTTTATTAGATTAAGATTTTATTTGAAATAGTGCAGTCACTATTTTTTTTTCTCGAATTGACTGCGCAATTGACCTAGCAAGGTCTTAACAGCTTCACCGGACTACTTAGGCAAGCGCTTAAGGTACTCAGCCAATTTTATTTGGGCAATTAGCTCAGGGGTGCACGGGCCACCACGGCTTAGGCTGCTGCCTGATAAATGCAATTCGCGAAATGTCTGAGCTAACCTAAGCAAATCTACATACTCATACTTATACGAGTTATTCAAATTTATATGTGTACCAAGCATACCTACCTTGACAACTCTTATATGTATATTAAGTCGGATAATTTTTCTAAACTATTTCAATTCGATAAGGGAAAAAATAAAACCCTTCCACTTTCATGTGTAAGCATGTGTGCGTGCAGGTTATATGTGTAATGTTGTTGCAGTGTTGTACGATTTGGTGTTACTGTATCGTGTGAGCAATGTACTCAAAGGCTCCACGCCGAGGGAACGGACCTAAGCTTGAACCGCTGCCGAACGCGGCCTAGTCTGGTATGCGGATGCCAGACCACGGTATCTGTAGTCACGCGAGCATAGGCGTGAGCACGCTCTGTTTAGAGAGACAGGCAGGTACTGATCGTTCCCTGTCGTGATTTCATCGGGAGGGTCGGTAAAAATATGTCTCTGACATTTTTTATAACGCGCAACGTTCGGTACTAGTAACTGTACTATGTCTGACGATAAGCACATTACAATTCAAAAGCAACAGCTATTATGTCGGCCTCTAAACATCTCACCAGCTGGGTCAACATGATTTGATTCCAAAACACGAGAAAACCAAAGAAACAGTGTCCGTGACGATCTTATCACATTGTGCATGAGTCATGGAGAAGAACTAGCACGAAATCGGTTTTAGTTTGTCTTTAACCTACATTTTTTTAAGTATGTACTATTCTATGGTTATTTTAAAAACAGGACAAAGGCAGATTGGTATATACCACTACCACTACCATACTACCATATGGTAGTACAGATTATGTTGGATAAATCTTCGTGTCCTACCACTCGGCAAAGTACCTTTTGATGTATAGTCCTTTATATACATATAATTTTCTTTTTCAATAGTAAGATAATCATATTTAGCAATACAACTAGTCAAATAAATAAAAGGATTTTCATAAATTTCATTGTTCTAAAGCTCAAATTATAACGCATTACCAAACATTGACCGTAAAAAATATTGAATTAATATAATACTTACGAATACACGTGTCTTAGAACTCATATTTTATGTAGTAATTATTTATTTTTACTCGTTATTTTATATAATTAAAATATTAGTATACCTAGTAATTTCTAAAAATATTACCGATATTATAATACGCTACAAATTTTGGAACTCTACATCCATTCCATGTTTTTTTTTTATTAAAATTTATTGTGATTCATATATATCATATAAGTGTATATATATCAATATAAGTTTGGTCTCTTTTGTCAAGATCTAAAAGTGCTATTGGTAATTTTAATAGCTTACCGAATTTTGCATGACATATACCTCCCGTTTACATTAGTGCATTAGAATTGCATGTGCATAAAAAAAATTGTAAAAATATTAATAATCCTTGTACTCAATGAACTGAGGAATGATATGAGCTTCCTATGTACAGGATGTCATTACAATTGGCCAAATAGTTTCTTTAAGTCAATCTGGACATATACACAGACAGATATTTTAACGTCATTTAAATTATCAGTGGCCTTTATATAATATACGTCATAAAATTTTCAAATAATATTTACAGACGAAATTGCAGACTTATTCATATATATTATTTATATCCGCAAATATAATTTTCAGTTGTACCTTAAAACTTACTTTATTCATTTCTTGCCTTCATATAGTTAACATACGGCAGAAATAACGCATTATTATTAATGTATATTGAAACATGTGCCCTTTACACACTCCTGCTTAATGTACCGCCTATGAACGTAATTTCCATGAGCAGTCCTAAGCTAACAAGGATAAAGGTATAAATTTAAAAGCATCCCCCTCACATATTGCGTGCCTGTATGAAACCTTTGCTCAGTTTCTCTGAGGGTAACTTTATTATACGCACTCTTTATTTGTTTTTGTGTCAATTGGTTACTTAATATTTCACAACATGCGTTTTAGTATAACAAATATGTTCCATTTTTAAATTTAGTAATTGACTATGTAAGCCACGCTGAAGCTATTACGTATTTCAGCATGAATGGGTCAGCTTGTCCGGGGTAGTACCACAGTCTCACAGAGAACCAACGTGAAGTAATAGTTCTTGCATTGTTGCGTTTCGTTCGGTCAGTGAGAGTGTCACACCCCTTTCCATTCCTCTCCCACCAATACAGACTGCTAGCGCACATTCAACTCCCCTGGTGTTGCAAATGTCTATGGACGGCGGTGATCACTTAACATCAGGAGACCCACCTATTCGTTTGCCTCCTATGATATAAAAAATGTTAAGAACTTATAAATAATAAAAAAAAAGAACTAAACCCCAAATACATTTTTTTACGAACTGACTACGCTATTGACCTAGCAAGGTCTTAACAGCTTCACCGGACTACTACACCGCAAATACAATTTTCTCTGCTTATATACATATACTAGTGGACCCGGTGGATGTTATCCCATCCTGATAACAAAAAAAACCTTGACTAATTATTATACCTAAGCCTTCCTCGTGAATCACTTTACCTGTTGGTGAAAACCGCATGAAAATCTGTTTAATAGTTTTTAATTTTTTCGCAAACAGACAGACAGACGAAGCAGAAGACTGTTTTACAATATATCATATACTTCATATCAAAATAAATGTACTTTATTACATTTTTATTAATTCATATTGTTGTTCTTTTCTTCAAATTATCTTCCCTTTAAGTAATTTTCTGAACAACTAGCGGAGAATATTTGATGACAACACAAAAAATGAAGAGAAATAAGAAAACAAAGGAATCAAATAAAACTACATATAAGACTAAATAGCAGAAAATAATATACTGCTTTTTAAAACAAACTCATAAGAAGAAAATATAAAATAATTTCTCTTAGCTTCCTAAGAATTAAATACCTCATATAAATTCTTACAGACTATTATCAGAATATCTTGTTGTTGAATTACGATAGCTATGAAAATACTTGTAAAGTTCAAAATACAATTTGTTTTAAAGATTAATATCTAAATGTATATTTCGCTATGTTATTTTTATTATTTTTTTAATTTATACCTGTTATCATGTTTTTAAAATACATCGGTACAGAACTAATATTTTTAAACAAATAAATGTAATTGTCAAAAGTCATACATTCACTAATAATCATTAACAATAATAAGCCGTTAAGACATCCGGATGTATCCAAAATTTAGCCCTTGGAAAGCGATAAAAATTCATTTTGAATGCGCATATTTTCCTACAAAACGATGTGGTCCCGTGCGGGCCGAGACAAAGGCCTGTGAAATTACAGCGTCGCTTTTAAATGCGGGAATGAATCGCAATGTCTCATCCCTCAAAGCTTTACGAATGCGTTGTTGAAACTACTCCCTAGCTCCTCTGTTGTTAAATACACAGTAGATGCTGCAACTTGAGTATTAATTCAAAACTGCTTTATGCGTCACAATAATATATATAAAACTTAAATATATAAATGAAGATTTTTTGTTATCAAATTATTGAAACGTTCTTAAGATTCTGGTAATTCTAAAAGTATTTATTCATATTAAAATCGAAAGCAGAGGAATTAATATGTTTTTAATATTGTCAAAGAAATAGGAAAGTAAAATTAAACCTGTTGTACCTAACTTGAAACTTTAACAAACGTGACAAATACTTTATTCAAACGAGACAATTCGAAGGTAATTATACTATTTTAGCTTAATTGTGGGATTAGAATACCTATAAACGAAGTGTTTGAAGTAAAGTATAGTAATGGTAGGCAATTTTCTCGACCGCTTTCCACCTAACGTCCAAAACTAATAGGATGATGTATATCTCCAAGCACTCAACGTTGAATTTCGATAGCTACTGGTAAATGCAGGCCTTTTCTAGGTATATTATCTTAACATTTTCATCTTCATATCAGTTGAAATCAATTTCATGTTTTAGCCTTAAAACCAAAAATCTAATATTTTAATTTACGACCCAATTTATAACATTTGAATTTGAAGTTTAAAGTAATGCACTAACATTTAAAAAAGTAATAATAGATCCCAATTAACGTTATAAATGCAAATTTAAATTTGTTTTTTTACGTATTCATTCTTTAACTACTCGACTGATCACGCAAGGAGAAAAATGTACTTTATCCAAAAAAGTACTGTTCAAGCTAGTTATGTAACATAAATAAACATTCAGACCATAACAAATTTATTTATTTTTATTCATTGAATACATACATTTAACTTTAAGTATCCCGTTGGTATACAAAGACATAAACTTTTGCAATAAATCTCGCGAGGACACTGCGACACTGCGTCTGGCACGAAATTGTCATAGTTTCCCGAGAGTGAAATTAAAACTAAACGCTAGAGCGAGTATACGAGAACTAAGGTTAATAATTTGCAGAGAAGTTCTCAGCCGCGCTTTTAAGGACAAGATGTTTTATTTTAAAATTCGCAGTAGAGCATCCTGCTCTAGAAAAGACACACAAATTAACGGGTTCATATACGACTGGCCCCTGCCCGCGACTTCGTTCGCGTGGAATAGTTATTTTGGCCTAACTAACACGCAACGGAAACTCTCAAAAGGAAAACAACAAAACCTACAACAAACTACAACCTCACAAACTCACAAATTTTACCTCTTTGTATTGTAATATTAGTATAAATTCACCGACCTTGTCAGTTAAGCCCCATATCGCCATGGATACACACGAAAAACGAGCTGTAGCATCATACATACTTAACAGAGAATTTAAAATATAAGATTATTAAAATATATTTATATGAGTTATTAATGAACAATGAATATGTAAATGAAGAATAAATGGTTCTTCTTAATTAGTTAAATAAGCATGAAAAAAAGTCGAGGCAGTAGAGACTGCTGATAGAATTAAAAACTCTAAACAATAGAATAACTGTTGGAATTTAGTAATGGAATTTAAATTTCATAATTTGTAAATTTAAATTATTAACATTAGTCTAATTTTCACATCTATTGGTACTCCGTGCAATAATTATATACAGCTTACTAATTAATAAAATACAATGAGCTGCTCAAGTTCAATACAAAATATTAATATTACGTGTACACAGATCGCTATACTACACTCCGCTAGTCTGACGCGAGAGCAAAACGTGCATGTCCAGATGATCGGTGACGCGAATCTATAAAATCTTGAAATGTACTACTAGAATTCTCGTTCATATTGCAGTCTATGGAAATTGCGAACCCATTACTGCGATATAAGTGTGGAGAATCGCTCCGTGTAAACGTAGCCTTAAGCAGAGATCTAAGAATCAGTTTTATCTTCTTCATTAGACGCCGAAGTTTACATAAATAAAAACACAATCATAATAAAACTTCAAATATCTAAATCCAGTTGTTCCGTACTTATGTAAATTATACTTACATTATCTATATGCGAGCACAAATCTTTTTTTTCTTTATTACGTTAATGATTAAAAGGCATGTATCCGCTCACTATTTTTTAACGCATACTAGTGCTGCCATCTAAGCTAACTTTAACTACTCATTCTTGAATCTAACGACGGAGAGAATTTACCGCTCTGAGCGATCCGGGTTAACGAGAAATTGCAGCCGATATATCTCAAAATAACAATTACCCAAAAACCAAGTGTCAGTGCAAACCTGTGTCCTTGTGTTTCGCAATCAGCGACCTTGCCACGAACTACGCCGGGGTACCCCGAAGAAGAGGATCTCCTAGTGCGGGTGAGTGGTGGATACAGGTCCTAACTTAACTTTCCCTAACATTTGTTGGTCCTTCGAGCCGGATTATCTAAAATTATCAAGGACTTTATGGTTTGTGCTAGCATATTATTTCTTTATAACTACATTTTTCTATATCAAATTGGCATAATCTACCGACCGTTTATCAACTAATTTTCCGTATTACCTAGGCTTAGCGTATTTGTTTTTCGACAATACCACTGCGTACTGTTTTTTCGAACCGTACTAATTCATTTACTAATGAATTAATAGGTAAATATAGCGAATTTACATCAATTGCTAGTATATTTTATCTTGAGGGTAAACACATCCTTTCACTTTTTCTAACGACATTGTGCTCGCATCGGTGCGATCGCTCCCTTCTACAATACAACTCTTATCTAATATCTTATGCACACGTTCCAGAGCAAGCTACGCTAATCAATTTAAAATTACCTTAACGTAATATAACTTCATACTGGAATTTGTAATAAGCTGTCTACGTATTACGTACTAGACACACTTATAATTTGCAGGTTTGATATATCCGTATAAAACTTACCATAAATTACACTAACTAATAGTATTAGCTTTCATATTGAAATATCTTATAGTATCGTATCGCTGTTAGTGTACTTCGTGCTTAACAGCTAACTATTTCTATACATATATATTACAAAAACATATTTATTATTTGTATTCATTATGGAACTTCAACAACTAACATTTGAACGCGAAGTTTTTATGAATAGCATCCAGCGTATGGCTGATTGTTCTGCCGATGAAGCAGAATTTCGTGCCCGTGTTAAGGAATTAAACAATGTGAAGAAGCAATTTTACCTTATACAAGGTAAAATTGAGAAACTTTTAGCAAAAACCGGCGAGTTTAAACCTGAAGAACAATTAGAAATACGTAATCATTTCGACAATTTATATTATAAGGTTCAAATTACAGCGGATGATATAAAAATTAAACGTAGGCAAAGTTTGGTCAGCGCACCACAGCCTACCATTTATTCTCAAGGTCATTCGAGAATTCAGCTGCCGACACTTGCGTTACCGAATTTTCATGGCGGTATAACCGAATGGAATGCATTCTACGATTTGTTTATATCATTAGTGCATGAAAACGAACAATTATCAAATGTTGAACGTTTCCGTTATCTGCTTTTGTCCTTACGGGGTGAACCTTACAATTTAGTAAAATCACTTCCCATAACTGGGGATAACTATAGTAACGCTTTGCAAATATTACTGAATCGTTATCAGAACGATCGAATTATAGCAACTAAGCACTTGGATAAAATTCTTGATGTCGAGCCAGTCAATGATAAAAGTGTTGAACAAAGCTTACGTAACATTTTGAATGTTTATCATGAAAATTTAACTGCGTTGACATCTTTCAACTTACCGGTCACCGAATGGAGTTTCATTCTGTTGAATATTTTGTTACGTAAAATTACGCCAAATATTCGAAAACGTTTTGAATTATCGTTGAAGTCACCAAGTGAGATCCCACCGGTAAGTGACCTTATCGACTTTCTAGACAAAGAGTTGTCGGCTTCCGAGGTAATGTCCTCCGTCACGTCATCCAAGCTCGGTATGGGCGTCAGCTCGGGTAGCAACGGAGTCACAAACCGCCCTATCTCTAACTCATTGTCACGCCAAGCCGTCGCTTCACGGGCAGCGATGGCGCGCACGCATTCGAGTCCACTGCACGCTACTGCACGCTCACGAGCGCGTGATTCGTCTTTTGCACATACTGCACCTCTAAAGGAAGTCCATGCTGCGACTACCATTAATTCCGGTCGTAACATGAAATGTAATTACTGTAAAGATAATGCACATCCATTAAACAAATGCGACAAGTTTGATAAATTAACCTTATCTGAAAGAAAATCCTTTATCGAACGTAATAAAATCTGTAACAATTGCTTATTCTCTGGTCACAATATCAATGAGTGCAAGTCACGACACAACTGTCGTGTGTGTTCCCAGCGTCATCATACTTCTATACACGAAGATATGATTTCAAATATAACTTTAACAAGTGAATGTAATTTCTCTTCCTCTGAGCTTACCTCAGTACCGGAACTTTCCTCTTTGCCCACACCAGTGAGTGGTATTTCGGCGAATAGGAATAACTGTGTGGTTTTACTTACCACCGCGTTGGTTAACATGCGTTCTATGGATGCGGGTTCCTGCACACCCCGTCTTGTGCGCGCTCTAGTGGACCAAGGCTCTCAAGCCACTCTCATTACGGAGTCATGCGTCCAACGTCTTGGTTTACAGCGTTATCGGGCTAGGACTAGCATGACAGTGACTGGAATTGATGGTCAAAATGAGCAGCCACGTGGATACGTTTTATGTGAAGTTACGCCTCACAACAAATCAGAACCTAAACTATTTATCGAAGCTCTTATCTTGCCGAAGATAACGAGTTATTTGCCAAACATTCCGCGCACTTTCGAGCATATAAGTCATCTTCAAAATCTTCCACTAGCAGACCCTAAATACCCACAAGCGAGATGATAATGGAAAATATATCGTGTCTCTCCCATTTTTGGAACACGCACCTCCTCTCGGCGAATCACGTCATATAGCACTCTATCGCTTGCAAAAGCTCGAGCAAAGGTTCTCGCGCGACCCTGCTTTACGAGAGGAGTATGCTAAATGTCTTCAAGAGTACGAAAGCTTGGGACATATGGAACTTGTCACCAAAGCTTCACAGGGTGAAAAGTTTCCCTACTATATACCTCACCACTGTGTGGTGAAAAAATCTTCGGCGACTACTAAGGTCCGAGTAATCTTTGACGCTTCCTGCAAGACTAGTAACGGTCGTTCACTGAACGACAACTTATTAATTGGTGAAAAACTGCACCAAAACATAGATGACGTTCTTTTAAAATTCCGACTACACAAGATAGTTTTCACAGCTGATATCAAAATGATGTACCGTTTTATCGAAGTACGACCTGAAGACCGAGACTTCCAACGAATTCTGTGGAGATATTCTCCTAACGATCCTATACAGGAGTACCGACTTTGTACGGTGACCTTCGGTGTTGCTGCAGCCCCTTTCCTAGCACTTCGTACGCTTCGTCAGTTAGCAATGGACGAATGCGCGTCTTATCCAATCGCTTCACAAGTGCTGTTGAATGAGGTATTCGTAGATGACATCGTGTCAGGAGCTGAAAATATTGAAGATGCTCTTGTGGTGCAACGTGAGCTCACTGCCGCTTGCAAGGCAGGAACGTTCGAACTCCATAAATGGACAAGAAATTGCCCTGATTTCTTGTCAGCCATTAGCAGTGACAATTCAAATCCAGATGACGCTCTGATTCTTTCAGCACTCGACACTGATAATTCAGTCAAGGTTCTGGGTCTCAAATGGAATCCAAAACTAGATTCATTTTCTTATCAGGTGGACTCACATCCCCAGAAATGCACGAAACGTATAATGCTATCAGAGATTTCAAAAATTTACGATCCTTTGGGATTCCTTAGTCCTATCATATTATTTGCTAAGCATTTGATTCAACTTCTATGGATTTCAGGCACGGGTTGGGATGAAGCTCCTCCCCAAGGTATTTGTCATCTCTGGTCAAGGTTTATATCTGAACTTCCTTTACTTCAATCTATCTCTTTGCCACGTCACGTGCTTCCTAATTACAATAACGAAATACAAATACATGGCTTCTCGAATGCTTCAGAAAAGGCATATGCTGCTTGTGTGTACCTACGTGTTATTGACGCTCAAGACACGGTTCATGTTTATCTTCTTCTTGCAAAGACAAAGGTTGCACCTTTGAAGCGCATAACTTTACCGCGCTTAGACCTATGCGCCGCCTATCTTTTATCAAAACTAATAAACAAAATACTTGTAATCTACAATAATCTTCTGTCCATCGAAAATGTGTATGCTTGGAGTGACTCTGCGGTCACACTTGCATGGCTACGCTCATCGTCACATGAATGGCGTACTTTTGTATCTAACCGTGTCACGGAGACCACGAGTCGCGTGCCCGCCGCGCACTGGCGTCACATCCGTTCCGAGCACAATCCTGCGGATCCAGCATCCAGAGGAGAACTACCATCCAATTTAGACCATGAGTTGTGGTTCAATGGGCCCTCCTGGCTTAGGCAGGCCCAATCTGATTGGCCTACTTCCAACGTTGACTTAGAAACAGATGAAGAGCGACGAAAATATGTTTTTATGTCCAAACAACTAACTCCTGACTTACAATTTTTAGAGCGATTTTCGTCATTATCAAAACTACTACGCGTTATTTCCATAATCTTTCGATTTTATCATAGATGTCGTAAGGTAAAATCTTATTCGTCTTCTTGCATTACTATCCCTGAAACAAAATTCGTTTTAAATCGAGTCATCAGTCTCGTGCAACAAAATCAGTTCGCTGACGACATTTCGCGTTTGAAAGATAATGATTTCTGTTCGAACAAACTTCAAAAGCTGAAACCCTTTCTTGACGAAGACGGACTTATCAGGGTCGGCGGTAGGATTCAACATGCTCAAATTTCTTACGAGGCCAAGCATCAGATCGTTCTACCTAAAAAACATTTTTTCACGACGTTACTTATAGACTATTATCATAAATTATATTTGCACGTAGGTCCGCAGACGTTGCAATTTCTCTTATCTCAAAACTACTGGATAATATCTGCCCGCGATGCGGTCCGAATGTACACGCGCCGCTGTGTTCGTTGTTTTCGTACTCGGCCGTTTGCTCCGCAACCACCCATGGCTCCACTTCCCGCCGCAAGAGTGCGAGCTCTCAGACCATTCCTTCATGTAGGTGTAGATTTCGATGGACATTTCTTTCTGAAATCAGGTAAATATCGCAACGCGAAAAAATACAAATGTTACGTATGCGTCTTTGTCTGCATGTCAACGAAGGCAGTGCATTTAGAACTAGTACCAGATTTATCGACAGAGTCATTTATTAACGTTTTACGACGCTTTATTTCTCGACGCGGGCTATGCACTAACGTCTATTCGGATTGCGGTCGAAATTTTGTGGGTTGCGATCGTTACTTGAAGGATTTGTATAACTTTTTACAAAATGAAAAAACGCAAGCACATATAAATGAAAAATTAATGTCTCTATCTATACTTTGGCATTTCAATCCACCCTACGCAAGCCATTTCGGTGGCATATACGAGGCGGCGGTCAAAAGTATGAAGGCTCATCTTTATCGCGTCATAGGGCAACTTATTTTAACTCATGACGAATTTAGTACATTATTGTGCCAAATTGAGGCCATACTCAATTCGAGACCCCTCTGCTTACAGAGTAACGATACCTCTGATCCCTTACCACTCACTCCTGGACATTTCCTGATTGGGGAACCCTTGACCTCCTTACCAGAGGTCGATCTAACAGCTGATAATCCCAGTCGTCTAGTTCGATGGCAAATTATTCAGCACGCCATACAACATTTTTGGAAGCGCTGGAGCATTGAGTACCTACATCAACTTCAACAGCGATGTAAATGGTTCCGTAATAAATCGAATACACCCTTCGCTGAGGGCACTATAGTTGTAATCATTGACAACCAACTCCCTCCACTGCAATGGCGCCTGGCTCGTGTGCATAAGATTCATCCAGGTGCGGACGGTGTTGTTCGTGTCGTAACTTTACGCATGGGAAACACCTTTACCAAAAGAGCTCTAGTAAAGGTCTGTCCTTTACCTCTTGACTAAATAAATAGCATAGTACCTATAACGTATCATACCCTAGTTTAGTTTCTTTATATTGTTTTATTTTAAAATAGGCTATTTTAAGGTCGGCGGCATGTTCCGTACTTATGTAAATTATACTTACATTATCTATATGCGAGCACAAATCTTTTTTTTCTTTATTACGTTAATGATTAAAAGGCATGTATCCGCTCACTATTTTTTAACGCATACTAGTGCTGCCATCTAAGCTAACTTTAACTACTCACTCTTGAATCTAACGACGGAGAGAATTTACCGCTCTGAGCGATCCGGGTTAACGAGAAATTGCAGCCGATATATCTCAAAATAACAATTACCCAAAAACCAAGTGTCAGTGCAAACCTGTGTCCTTGTGTTTCGCAATCAGCGACCTTGCCACGAACTACGCCGGGGTACCCCGAAGAAGAGGATCTCCTAGTGCGGGTGAGTGGTGGATACAGGTCCTAACTTAACTTTCCCTAACACCAGTGAATCGTGTTAATATAAACAGACACACAAACAGACATATCTAAAAATGATTGAAATGTATTTTGTTTCTTATTCCTAGACACTTACAATTTTTTTTTTCATGAAAATCGAATTTATATTTCATTTGAACCTTTTTATATTTCATTAAATTAAAAAATGTTGGCCATCACGGGAGGCTGGGCAGATGTGGAATATTTATGTTAATATTAAAATTTATCTATGCCTGTATGCAATATTAAGATAATATAATATCAAAATATGTTACATACGGTAGGTGGCATGCAAGTTGCCGGACTTAAAGGGATGGGCCGGGAGCCCATCTTTTCATTGCACAGCTCTGGTTGATGAAGGAAGACAGCTGGTGTGTACACAGTACGTCCTCCTAATAGGTAAGAGCCCAGCGGCCACCTTCCGCTGGGGGGACCGTTGGGGCAGCTATCTAAGGTGATTAGCAATTTGGAAGAACTATCCCTTGCCACCCCAACAATACGGTCTATCGATACACCGTGGGGTTTAGGGCCGTGTGAGTCGAACATAACCCACTCTCTCCCCCGGGAGTGTGGGTATACATAATGGATTTCCCCACGTAAAAAAAGGTGTCGTACAGTTCGTACTTACAAATATACTTGAAAGAGCATTTCTGTAATTGTACATGTTCTCACAACTTTATATTTCTTTTAACCAACTTAAAAAAGCGTGCGGGCGTGCGTTAGTAATTAATAAAAAAACAATAAAAAATATGGAGATAAATAATAAGAATATCTAATTAATAAAATCAATCTACTCTTTACAGTGCAACTGGTGAGCGGTGGTGACGGTACAACTGAGCGTCACGCCGTTTACCGTGACGGCATGCTAGACGGCTTTACTGTTAAGGCGTATCAGTAGATGTTTTACGAAAAAAGGGAACTTTATAATACTAGATCTATTTTTAAAGGAAAATATACTTTTTATGAAATTTGATAGGAAATTAAACTTGGGGCTGTTGTAGCTGAAAACAGTTAACAGTAATATACAAATATTGTTATCTTGGTATTCCCAGTATGTTTTATGTAAAAAATTGAATTTTGGTTGTCTTAATGTACCTAGATACTGAATACTGGTATTGAAGTAAATATATTAAACACGTAGATAAAAAGTTTCTTCGTATTCAATAAACATGCCACCACTATGTTTTGTAAAAGCGTTGATTGTTAAATGCACATGCATTTACCGGGAACGGACTGGCCGCTATACAATTTAAAAATGTAGCCCGCTTTGAATGTCTGTGTCTTTTCATTTGTGGATGTGTTTGCCGCAAGACAAAACCTTGGGGAATTACACTCTTGTTCTTCAAATACGAGAGTAGAGCGCAATATCTCTTTAAAAACGAAATACATAAACAGACAACGTTAGGATGTTGCTTGCTACGTTTATGTTCCTTTTTTATTGCGCTTCGTGAGAAAATTGCGTTCGGCTACTCTAAGAAAAGTATTCTGTCACAATGCTAACGTAGGCATACATAAAATAAGTTCTTATTATTTTATTTTTTTATGAATAATATCCATCTATCTATCTACGTATCTATGTAATACCTTTAAATGAGCAATTCTTGTATATTTTTATATTTGTATATATTCAGGATCTCGGAAACGGCGTCATCTATTTCCGTGAAACTTAGTATGTAGGTAGTTTGGGGGACGATAAATCGATCTAGCTAGATATTTATTCATAGAAACTTTTTTAACTGAGATTTCAAACAATGAAAATATATACCCAGAATATGAAGGTAAATTTCGCCAACGCTGTCAAAACAAAAATAGCACAGATGGAAATTGGTTGCTTTGAAAATCCGTGTAACCCCAGTTTGAATCCGAGTATATGTATATTTTTTTTTGTAAAAAAATATAATTTTATAAATCAAACCTAATAATTTATTTTAATGAAATAAATGATTTTATTATTATAATTATAAGAGAGATATCTTTTATGAATATTTTTTTATGTGAAAAAATTTTAATTTAAAAATGTTTTTTTAAGAACCGAGTTAGGCTCGATCGCCCAGGTACTGATATTAATGTACTTAGTAAACTAAAACCATATATAAGACAATTTCGCGACTTATGTTTTGAAATTACAGATGAAATAATTGTTTACAATATAAGGAGATTCAATACGTTACTGTATGCAGAACGAAACGAATATATTTTTTTACAATTAATTTAGTCTCCTTCACTGGAAGCAAACGAGTATTATAACAAAATATCATACAAATTAACTGATGTAAGCGTTATTTTGTGGAAATTCATCGTTAGTTAAATATTATTATACTAATAACTGTATTAGATTACTAGTTGTGCCTGCGACTTCGTTTACGTGGAACATTATGAAAAAAAGGTGAATAAAGTTATCTGAATCTATTGAGCCCATTTACTTATCTACTTTTCTCCTGTCCTTAAGTCGCGTCGTCATTAAAATTACAATAACTTTTGATAGACCAAATCGATTTTGATGAAACAAAGACTGAATGTTAATTAACGATATGCTTTATGACTTTCTTAAAAGGTGTTATCGTGAACACAGTATTTTAGCAGTGATGCATGCCCAAACATACAGACAGACAGACAAATATTTATAAAAATGATTGAATTGTAATCTGTTTCTTGTTCCTAGACACTTCCAACATTTTTTTTTACATAAATCTAAAAGTATTGACGCGCTAAATTTACATTACATACTGTATATATATATATATATATATATATATATATATATATATAT
>JACEII010000006.1:931858-1057735 GCA_014332785.1 Antheraea mylitta
ATAAAATAAAACATATATAGAAGAAGATATAAACAAACAAACAAGTATTTAACATATGTAATGTTTATAATAATAAAAATAAATGATTTTGAAATATAAACCGATTTATTTATTTATCCAATGGTGAGTACCACTGGACAAAGGAAGAACAATTTTTAATATTTTGTTTTTGCTAATGACGTTTTTTGCTTGAAAATGCTACAATTAACACATTGCTCATTATTGCTATAGCTCATTTATCGAAAATGGTTATAGGTTATATAATATCACGCTAAGACAAATAGGAGCGAAGCACCAATGAAGAATGTCTCACAAAATCTTCTTTTTTTTCTTCTTGAGAGCTTGCGCTGCGTGTCAGAAATAAAGAATATCTTTATTCCACGCGAACGAAGTCGCAGGCAGAGGCTAGTTTACTATAAGCTATATTTATAGGTATTTTTACTATATTGTAAGTCTGACAATTTCATCGTATCATATATTTATTGCATTACAGTTTATATGTTTTATTTGCATAATATAATATTGGTGATATATCATCTATTCTGAGGAACGCTGTCAAAGACATTCCGCGCGTAGATGCCCGTTTGATATAAATATTCCAAATAGTAAATATATGATCTCATTAGATTGTTGACATTCAGTGGATCCACAAAGCAATTCATATATTTACAAGAATATATATACTCATTAATTCTTACCCCTCACTAATTCTCTTATTGAGCATTTAAGTAAATGTTACAAATATTGCAAAATTATGTTCAATAATAGTTTTGTGTTAGTATAATAGTAGTGAGCGTTAGGTCGTTGGAGATAATAATTTAGTCCGAGATGTTACACTCCCATAATGCTATGCTAAAGTACTTTAATAATAGTTTAGTGTTTATATAGTTGTAGTGAATGTTTGGTGGTAGGATTTCAGAATTTAGTCCGAGATGTAACACTCCCATGATAGTACGCATAGGCACTTCAATAATAGTTTGGTGATGGCATAGTTGTAATGAGTGTTAGGTGGTCGGAGATAGTAATTTAGTCCAAGATGTAACATCCTCATAATAGTACGCTTAGCTACTTTAATAACAGTTTAGTTGTAGCATAGTTGTAATAAATGTTAGGTGGTCGGAGATAGTAATTTAGTCCGAAATGTAACACTCCTATAATGGTATGCTTAAGTACTTTAATAATAGTTTAGTATTTGTATAGTTGTAGTGAGCTTTAGGTAGTAGGATATCACAATATAATTCGAGATGTAAAACTCCCATAATTATACGAAATCAAAATCAAAAATTATTTATTCAGTTTAGGCCCTAATAAGGCGCTTATGAACGTCAAAAACTACCACTGGTTCGGAAAATAACCCAGCCATCGAGAAGAACCGGCAAGGAACTCGATCGAGTTCATTTTTTTTTAAATACATTTCCAATACATCATACAGTTTATAGTGGATGCACAGAGAGGAGTCAATTCCAGACATCACTATTGTTCACATGCTGATCCACTCTATAATATTCTTTTGACACTAACACCCGCTTGACATGGCGCTTGAATTTGCAGTCCGGCAAATCGGTAACATGTTTTGGGACTTTATTGTAAAACCTTACACTGTTACCTAAGAAACTATTACTGGTTTTACTAAGTCTGAAACATGAGACGACCAGTTTATTACAGTTTCTAGTATTTACATTATGCCGGTCTTTTACTAAATTCAGTTTTTCAAAGTTTTTACGGACATACATTAAATTATCAAGAATGTATTGGGAGGGTTGAGTTAAGATACCAAATTCCTGGAATTTCGTTTTTAATTATTCGCGAGGTCCCATATTATATATTGCTCGAACTGCCCGTTTTTGTAATAAAAATATGGTGTTCTGCAGCCGTACCCCACAACAGAATACCATAAGACATTATGCTATGGAAGTAAGCGAAGTAGACTAACCTAGCAGTGGCAATATCTATAAGCTGGCGAATTTTCCTTATTGCGAATGCAGCAGAACCTAATCTGCTCGCCATTCTTTTAATGTGAGGGCCTCATTCTAATTTGGAATCTAGTGTAATTCCCAAGAATACAGTATTGTCAACTAACCTTACTAAATTCCCTTCGATCTTAATTCTACTATCAACCTGTCTAACATTGGGTAAAGTAAATCTAATACATTTCGTTTCATCTGCATTTAACAATAGATTATTCGACGCAAACCAATAATAAATTTCATTTAAAGTATTATTCAGATGCCCAACCTCTGAATCTATCCTTTTCACTTTAAATATTAGATAAGTGTCGTCCGCAAAAAGCACCATGTCAGCAGAGTTTTTAACCACTAGCGGTAGATCGTTTATATATATTAAGAATAAGAACGGCCCTAAAATGGACCCCTGTGGGACACCAATCTGCGCAAACGATCCCGCTGAAGTTACCCCATGTATGTTAACTTTTTGACAGCGATCTTTTAAATAAGAGACTAGAAGGTCGAGAGAAGATCCACAAATACCATAGTGTTTTAATTTAAGAATAAGCGTACTATGGTCAACGCAATCAAATGCCTTAGATAAATCGCAGAACACGCCAATTGTATCCTGCGAATCCACCCAGGCTCCCAATATATGATTTATGAGCGTTGCACCAGCGTCAGTAGTAGATTTTGATTTTGTGAAACTAAACTGTTGACCATCTAGAAACTCTTGCACTGTAAAATTGTTTAAGCATTATCTTTTCAAAAATTTACTTATTGACGGAAGTACTGAAATAGGTCTATAATTTCCAAGACTATTTCTGCTACCTGATTTAAACAAAGGAACCACTTTGCTTACTTTCATTAGATTAGGGAAAGTTCCTTTTAATATACATTGATTAAATATATTAGCCAAATGTGGTGAAATAGTGATAATTAAGGACTGTATTACTATTACCGACATTCCCCATATGTCTTAGGTGTGTTTTAAATTTAACTGTTTAAATATCCTTATTATTTCACCTGCACTAATAAATGAGAATTTAAATTTTGAATTTATAGGTGCACTCATATTCTTTAAAAGAGCTGCGGCACCCTGAGCTGAAGATGTTATACTCATTGTTACTTGTGAAGGTATATTAGTGAAACAATCTTGGAAAACAGTTGCTACCTCTGAACTGTTTGAAATACGTACTCCGTCGACACTTAGATTAAATGAGTCATCATTTATTTTATTTTTTCCTAATTCATTATTTATTATATGACAGACAGTCTTGGTCTTGTTTCTAGATTCGAGAATTTTGTTCCCTAAAAATTTTGATTTGGCAGCAAAACAAACACGTTTAAAAATTTTAGAATAATTCCTAACATAAGCATGAAATGATTCACTATTTGTTTGTGATCTCTTATAATATAGATCATACAAACGATCTCTGCTTATTTTAATACCTGTAGTTGCCCATTCACTAAAATACGCTTAGGTACTTCAATAATAGTGTAGTGGTAGCATAATTGTAATGTAGTGTTAGGTGATCAGAGATAGTAATTTAGTCCGAGATATAAAACTCCCATAATAGTACGCTTAGGTACTTCAATAATAGTTTAATGGTAGCATAGTTGTAATGAGTTTTAGGTAGTGAAAGATAGTAATTTGGTCCGAGATATAACACTCCCATAATCGTATGCTTTCGTAATTTAATCATATTTTGGTGTTAGTATAATATTAGTGAGTGTATTATTATTGGTCCCGAGATGTAACACTCCCATTATGGTACACTTATACATGTCTCGAACCGTTATCCGTTGCTGAATATCAAATAACGAAGTGATAGGATCGTATTGGTAACACCAGTCAAACCCATGTTAATACATTTTTCATATTGAACTTTTGTTAAGTTGTCGCATTACTTAATCAGCCAATATATAGTAGTAGTATGTAGTTGAAATTGGGCAATAGATTGTCGATAGGCTATAGATCTTTCAGCAGATGTTAACGCTCTTATATTGAACTGCGCTTACCACCACATACAGTGCTACTATGAAAAACTACTTTTGGTCTATCTCTTCCTGATATATTACGAGGTTGTCTGGTATACTCATCTATGTTATTTATTTGATTTCTACCACGAGCTAATTGCTTCTGTGAGTCCTTAATGATAGTCTCGCGACGTGACTCCGGTAACAATGGAAAACAAAACCGTTTTTGTCTCTCATTCGTCGTGTGATCTTACGAGCGAGCAATGAAGACAAAGTAAAAAGAAATTGTGGCATGTCGTTAACACTAAGACCGCGTCTGGCTCGTCTATTGTCCTCGGTGTTACACAAATATGCTATTTTATTAAACCACATTAAGAGGCAATGGATTACTTAAGACTCGTGTTGTGTGGCAGTGAAAAACCTCCGTATCTTTTCCGCTTTATCTGAGTAAATGTATCCACTTTATTTTGAACTTTTTACGATTACATTTTCCTTAGAAATTTAACAATGAAGGGAGAGCTCCAATGATAAATCAGTGTTTTAACATCACGAACTTTGGAGAAAGCTAAAAAACATTATAACTGTAATTTCCAGGTTATAGTAGGATAAAGAGATCTTAATAAACTTCTTATTAGTACTTACCTATATTTTGCATACCTCTTTCTGGTGCTACTTTCCAAGCGACGATCCTAACGGAAATTGAACTGTTAATAAAATAGACCATTTAGATAATTAATTATAATCAAATTCAAAATAAAAAAAAGTTTTACTAAATGTAGGCCCTAAGAAGGCACTTATGAACGTCAAAAGAACCACCGGTTCGGAAAACAACCCAGTCATCGAGAAAAAACGGAAAGAAACTCGATCTGGTTTATCTTTTTAGCATACATATATAATATTTAGTATACGTAACACATCACAATCGTTTTTAGTGGATGCACAGAGATGAGTCAATTCCAGACATGACCATCGTTCCCATATTGATTTGACACCAAAACCCGCTTGACATGCCGCTTAAACTCACAATCCGGCAAATCGGTAATATCCTATGGGACTTTGTTGTAAAACCTAACACTATTACCTAAAAAACTTTTACTGGTTTTACTAAGTTCGAAACACAGAACGACCGTTTTGTCACAGTTTCTAGTATTTAGATTATTCCGGTTTTTCACGTTATTCAGCTTTTCAAGGTATCAGATTCGGGTAAAATGGACAATTTCTTTAAAAATAAGCACGAACAAATATAAATATCTTTATTAGCTTAGAAATTTCATACTGCTTCATTTTTTTTTTCAAATTATACTCAAATGTCCATTTGTAGGACAAATGAAATAGACAAAAATTTACATCTGAATTTTTTGAAACTCATATACATAGTTGTTATTATTTTAAAAAAAACATGGCTGATGTTTTTAGGACTCAGTTTTTTTAATCTATGTTGCCAACAGTTTGTTGATCAGCGCATCATAAGATCTACATTACTTTTTTGAGGAGCTTTAAACTCTTATGGCTTTGAACAATCCAGATGATAAATAAATCAAAACTTTGTAATTTAAAAACTTTAATTTAGACGTGAAGATGTTAGAACATTAATTTTATTTATTATTATTTAAACAACTACTATTATTGAATAATTATACAGTAACGTATTTCAACAATAGTATTACGGTGAAACAATGAAGAGACGTGAAGCTTAGTCACTCCTTAAAGATTTGATTGTTCTATATTAGGTATAAATATATGAGTAATTAAAAAAAGAAGCTTTACCTGACGTCATTTCTCTTATTTATATTTGTTAGCCGGGTTTTCCCGTGTAAACAAAGAGAGTAAGATTCTCTATTGCCGAGGAACAAAGACCGAGTACTGGCATGCCCTTTGTTCTTGAAATCTGCGACAAAACACGCAATGCTTTGACAGGACTAAAACATAATCTTACTAATATATGTACAATGTATACAAATAAGAAATTGATACATTATGATATATACCACCTATCCATACTTCTATGCTAATATTATAAAGAAGTAAAGTTTGTGGCGTTGTGAGTTTGTGAGTTGGTGACGTTGTAGGGGGTAATCTTAAGAACTACTGGTCCGATTTGAAAAATTATTTCAATGTTATTGAGCTCATTTATCACACTAAGACCAATAGAAGCAGAGCGCCAATGAAGAATGTTTCGAAATCGTTTATTTTTTCTCCTTGAGAACTTCCGCTGCGTGTTAGCGTTAACCCAAAGTATCTATTCCACGTAAGAAGCCGTGGGATAGTCTCAAATAAGTTTACCTTAGTGAAATGGCATCACAACTATCTCATTAAAATATTCTACGCAATGTGTCACAATATTTTCAATCAAACAAATTAATCAGATAATTAATGTTTTTATCTGATAAAGGATGATCTCCGCAATCGGCTCTCGTTTTGCCCGACCATTTCAAATGCAATTAAATTTGGGGCAAATTGAATTGAATCGGATCGCGAGCGTTCGTAACCAAGTGTTCGACAAATAGTCTGTTCCAATTTATTTCCATCTCATATAATGAGACGCGTTTCACAACGAATACGAGTGAAATAAAACGGTATTTAATTTCCCTGTAAAGTATTACAACAATACTTGAGTAAGCTACGAGGTATTCAGCTAAAACATTTAAACGATGAAACTTTTACAATAGCTTGTACAACATGATGTTACTGCTGAGCAGTTAAATTTAAATTTCCGGATAATTCTAATTCTTATACAAGTATTTATATATTATTTTTATTTGGTAAATCATTGTTATATATTCAGGATCCCGAAAACGGCGTCAGCGTTTTCCTTGAAACTTAGTATGTAGATGGTTTCGGGGACGATAAACCAATCTAACTAGATAGATTTTTTTTCTCTCGAACTGACTACGCTATTGACCTAGCAAGGTCTTTCAGCTTCACCGGACTACTAAGGTGAGTGCCTAGGGCACTCAGTCGATTTTATTTAACAACTAGCTCAAGGGTGCACGGCACACTTCGGCTTGGGCTGTTGCCTGATACGTGCAATTCGCGACCTATCTGAGCTGACCCAAGCTAACTATTCATACATATATGAGTTGTTGGAGCTTATATGTGTACCAAGCAAACATACCTCAACAACTCTTATACATATTTCGTATCGGATAATTTTCCAAACTATTTCAGTTCGATAAGGGAAAGAAACAAAATCCTTCCACTTTCATGTATATGCGTGCACGTTTGTGGGGGTGTTATGTGTAATGTTGTTGCAGTGATGTAAGATTTTGAGTCACTGTATCGCGCGAGTAGCGCACTCAAGGGCTCAACGCCGAGAGAATGGACGTAGACATGAGTCGTTGCCGAGGGGAGCCTAATCTGGTCTATTCATGTCCGAATCTGTCGAACATTCTAACGTGAATCTGGACAGGAAGCTCCGATTCAGTAGCAAGGGTTCGAACCTACCATCGACGCTGTGTGTTCGGATACTCTACCAATTAAACTATCATCGCTTTAAACGCTTATTACGCTTTTTATAGGAACTACCTAGTTATTACAGAATTTCGCAGTTACTTCAAACTGGTAAATGGGTTATAGGGGTTGATGATAAAATTACACTTCAATTAATAAAATACGGTCCACAATTAATTCAGATAAAACGAGTTCTTCCGATGAAATAACAAACCATTTTCATGAGAACACAGTCGCTGGTACCACCTGGTACAGTAGAACCTATATAAGTCGAACGTCAAGGGGGACGCCAAAAAATTGAGTTATAGAGTTTTTGACTTATAGAGGATTTCGACATAGGCGGATTTTGATTTGACATAAAGAGGTTGAGATTCATTCTTATAATTTTGAGTTAGAGTTGCAGAGGTGCGGGACATATTTTTATTTATTATAAATCAACATTATTTCAATATATACTTAAAATAAAAAAAATATGGCATTTAAAAGTTGTGATTTTTTTTTGCCTTAGATAATTCCGTTGTTTTCTATCTATAGCATTGTCTAAGGTATAAAGTTATTATTTTGACTAAAAGAGGGTTGAAATTTCAAGTAATGGGGGTTTGGTGTTTGATTAATGTAAATTGAAAAACTTTCATATGGAAGTTGTATAAAATATATATACATTTAGAACATGTAATGATTTTTTAATTCTTTCACAAAATTTGTAACATTTTTTATACTATCCCGAATTTTGCATTTAACGCATACAAAGAACTCCAGGTGTTCTAGGAATAATTATATGTGAATCGTAACCACAACCACAACGGAAGCAGCGATCAGGCTACCATTGTGCCAATCATGCGTTCGTCGAACAATTTAATGTATTGTTTTCATAAAACTTAAATAAACTTAATTTTTGAACTGAATGAAATTTCAAATTAATATAAAAATACTAATAATGAATATTACAATTAATATTAAAGTAGATACGTAAATATAAGTACAAAAAAGGATAATTAAATACTCACCATTTTCTTCATATATGAGCCCAACATCACCGGAGGCCGACCGTCGACACCTAAAGAAAATTATATTTAGTGAACAAAGGACTCCTTCATAAATATTGTAAAGCTTCGATTGCCCCAATAAATTTTAATATCGAAATTAATGAATTAATATGTGTTCGCAGTTTATTTATTGGATTTATTATATTCGAACTAAGAGCGGCCACTACTCATAAATACAGTGATCAATTATTTATTGTACATTTTTTATACCATATAATATACCTTTAATATATATCTTTAAGTTAGTAGTCCGGTGAAGCTGTTAAGACTTTGCTGGGTCAATAACGCAGTCAGTTCGAAAAAAAAAAACCTTTAAGCGAGACAAACGAACTCGCATTCTCTCATTAATAATATAATGTTGTTTAGAATATTCGGGAAATAAATGGATATATAAAGTATTTTTAGCTGTAATTAATATAAATACAATTTTAAAATATACTATAATTTTGTAACGCTCACGATTTAAAACAAAACTTTACACTACTAATTCATATTAAATCCTTCAAACCAGCAGACAACATAGGTCTGACGTAAGTCACAACAATGTATTTGAAACAGAAATGCTTGGAGCGACGTATCTACTCCTTTGCTTTTCGATAATTCACGAAGGCTTCCTTCCTTTCTATTAAATAAAGATACGCCCAAAAGGTCTTCGACCCACGTAATAGTAGTTAAGTGACCGTTGCGAAAACCCGTCGCCGCAAGCGATTTGTTGGCGCCTTGACGATCTTGTAGAAAGCCTTCTCTTAAATACAATTGTATTGTGTCTGCTGTATATAAAAGAAGTCCTAACTGAAAGAAATCGACTTAGAAGTGAAATTAATGAGATCTTGGTATGTAGATTGTTATATAATCTAAGAGCGCATTTAGACAGAAAGGTTTTGGATGGAGTTTTTGGAGCAATCTTGGAAAGCCATGTAGTGGTCTTTACATTTTATCCATAATCTTGTCTTATTTGGCTCTATATCGTGTAACGTTGGTGGTGCTTTACATAACATAGTTTGGTCATTGTGCACAAGTGAAGTGGATCAGAAATAATACCACAGAGCATGGATTCTGACTTACCACAAAAACTCCCAGGAACGTTCTAACAAGACGGCCACCATCTTGTTACTTCATTGGAATTATATCAAGGAACATGTAATATCGTTACTCACTTGACAATGGCAGTAATAGTCTATTAGAAGACTGGTTGCCAAAAATAGAAGGAGAAGGTTTTGGATAATGTTTTTTACCACATGGATTTTCATTTGGATGTTTGGGTTTTTTCATTGTTTCAAAATGAAATGTTATGTTTAGACTTTTAAATAATGTAACAAAATACGTTTCAGTATTCCCTCTTCTAGATTTAAAGCTTGAGTAGTAATGTTAAATGACCATATGACTTAAAAAGTTATATCTAGACGAACTCGTTCCCTATTACAACTACTGTAATAAAATTATAGGTGCTTCTCAAATAAATATTATTGACCTCCAGACTATTAATTTCAGAGCGGTATCCAGCAGGCGTTATACATTAATCGCGGTGGTCGAATACTTTCAATTCGATATCCGCATGTATAGGCAATGATAACGATTTTTTTTAGACTCCACGTACATTTAATAATCCAAAATTTGGTAACACTATCGACTGACGATGAAGAAATACATCCTGTGGAATTCTGAATATGAGAAATATTCTTGTAGTATCACCCTATGTGGGAGAATACAGAATTGTGAATCTCTCAGTTTGTAATCGCTAATACGTTGTGAACTAGCATAGTGGTTATGCCCACATCTTCCTTCTGTAGGAGGCCTATGACCCTGCAATGGTTCTCTTACAGGCTGATGTTATAATGATAATGATGCTTCAGCCAGGCAAGGACTAATAATACCTTCTCACTTTTTTATTAGGCGTCAAGGAAGTATCATTAATCTCATACGACCGCAGTAACTAACATAAATTAGTTGAGTATAAATTAGAGAATACAGCACTTTATAGCTATCACAAAAACAAAAAACAGAAGATCCTAGTAGTCCGGTAAAGCTGTTACAACCTTGCTAGGTCAATAGCGTTGTCGGTTCGAGAAAAAAAAGGGGATCCTAGAAAACAAACCTATCTTTCGTGTAGGTATGTCATTAAATGAGTTCTTTATAATTCAAAACTTTGTTCATATTTTTGTAGGTAATAGGACGTAATTAAAAATTAATAAAAAGAAAATTAAAAACTACGCAATACACTATACCTACAATCTGTATTTATACAGATACAACTATGGGCATATAATGTCTAATACCAAGAAACTAACGTATAAATATAACAAGTAATAAAACGGAAACGTTTTACTCTAAAATGTTTTCTATATTAAATTTAGATAGAATAAGATCCGGATAGGACCTTTCAAACGATACATTGTCAGCTTAAACAATAGAGGATCCTCGCTCTCACCATTTTCACAAGAGGTTGTGCAACTTTTACTATACACATAAAAAGCTATTGTAGTCCTGGGCCTTATAAATTCATTATATATATAAAAGCTGTAGTATAATAAGGATTCAAGTGGCTATTGTTTTTATTAGAAGTTTTTTTTAAAGTCAAGTTGGTAGAATTTGTATCCTAAATTTTACACAAAACATAAGAACATATTTTTAATTTAATATTTATTTGTCTATCATGAGTGATGAATGTAAATTTAGATCTTATATATACATGGAAACTGGATAACAATTTTCTATGATGCCTTTTCTTTAACTCACTAATTGTTTGTTTATACATTGCATATATCGATCTAATTTGTCATTACATCTAACGCTGAGTGCGTTAGATGTTAATCAAACCAGTACTTTTATTTATTTCTTTTTTTTTTCTCGAACTGACTACGCTATTGAACTAGCAAGGTCTTAACAGCTTCACCGGATTACAATGTATTTATTTCTGTTTTATTACAAAACGTTGTATCGAGCAGGGTCAATACACTATTTCATTAATTATGTTAATATTATTTATTACATAGTCATATCGTTTGAAAATAACACATGACCGTCTTTATTAGCATAAACAGATATAATTTTTACTACGAAAAGATATCATAAAAAAAAATTAAATTGATCACTACTTGTGCGTAAAACAAAATATGAAAGTAACATCTTTCGTTGCTACAACGACGTAGAATTAGTAGACAAATGTGTATTTTTAAAACAATGGCATAACTAGTGCACTTAAAGCTGTAAGTAACAACCTTTCTAGCCATACATTGTCACCTTAGACAACGGTGGTACTTAAACCTCTTAGCACGAACTAGTCTGTTTCCCTAACTATATATACTACAGGAAGATATTGTTGCCCACAGTACTTTTAAATGACGTACATATGTTATAGTTAAAGTACATTACATCAAAACAATTTTAAGAATAGATCGCGATGTAATGATTTTTTATACTATATTAGACTATATCCCGCTCTGATAATAAAAAAAAACTTGATAAATTATATACCTAAACCTTCCTCATGAATCACTTTATCTACTGATGAAAACCACATTTAAACCCGTTCAGTAGGTTTTAAATTTATCGCGAACAGATAAACAGATGTGTCAGAGAACTCTATTGTATAATATGTAATTATTTTAGTGGAACAGCTTGACGTTCCTGTACTTTATAATAAGCGGAATACAATCAAATATAATCAGGGATAACCTAAAACTCTACAATCTATCAGCATTCGTCTTTGTCATGGCAGCCTGCAAACGTCTCTAGAGCTCATTATGCACTAGCTAACAATGCTATTCATAAATATATTGTAATATCATTGCTAGCTAATCCTAAAATATGACAAATCAAGACAATTATTGTGACTTTTTTTTTTTTTTCTCGAACTGACTACCCTATTGACCTAGCAAGGTCTTAACAGCTTCACCGGACTACTAAGGCGAGCGCTTAAGGCACTCAGCCGATTTTATATTGGCAACCAGCTCAAGGGTGCACGGCACACCTCAGCTTGGCTGTTGCCCGTTGCATACAAAATCGCGACCTATCTTAGCTAACCTAGCTAACTATTCATATATGTTTGAGTTGTTGAAACGTATATGAGTACCAAGCATATCCGCCTCAACAACTCCTCCATATATTTTTGTCGGAAAAATTGAGAGTTTTTCAGTTCAATAAGGGAAAAAAAATTAACAAAAATAACCCTTCCACCAAAATGTGTAGCGTGTAGGCGTGCACGTGTGTGGAGGTGATCGTGTAGTGTTGTAGCAGTGATGTATGGGTGTGTCACCGTATCGCGCATGCAATGTACTCAAGGGCTCCCTACCGAGGGATCGAACCTAGGCTTCAGCCGCTGCCGTGGGAGGCCTAATCGGGTGAATTATTGTGACATTGATGTGGTCTTTCACCTAATGTGTGGTAGTATTGTTTTATACCAAGATGGTGGTAAAGAACCATTCGGGCCATTTGATGGTAAGCTGTCATAACAGCCTATGGACGCGCGTAACACCAGAAGTATCACAAGCGCACTGCTAATCCTTTGAAAACCTGTCTACTTCTGTTAAGAACCCCATACTATAGTTCTCTGGGAAAACCTCAGAGGGAAGCTCAATCCACAACCGTAACGTTCGTGGAAGAAACTCCTTTGGAGCCGAACCGTCCGAGACAATTTCAGTTCTATGATGTTCTGAGGTCACGATTCAGGCGGACATTAGATTTTCGTATCCCACCACCCGGCAAATTTGATTGCTCCTTGTGGAAAATGAACACATTAATTTTAATAATAAAACAGCTGACCGAGCTATTTTTTAATAAATTTTGGTAGAACATTAACTTGCGCAAAACTTGACTATTTCGCAGTATATTATGTCTTAAATGGTAAATATATCATCGATCAAAATGTATAAAGAGAATTTTAGCACCGTATTCATATCTTTATAATGTTTATATATTATTTCGCGTTAGTATAAACGCTTTCATTGTTCACAAGGCGGAGAAGTCAAATATATAGACGCTTCGTATGATTGATGATGCACGTGGGATTTCCACAGAGTGTATCGAACACCAAATGCCTTCGACGTGGCAATTTATCACTTGCTCATTATTCACACGTTTCAGTCGCAAGGAACGTGGTATTTTATTTATATATAATTTTTTCGTTAGATTCAGACAGATTTCAAATATATCTATACTACTAAAGCTCAAGGAATGGTTTGTTTAAATTTACTAATATATATTTATTGAAGTATTTTATAGGTTACATTACGCTATAACATTTAGGAGCAAAGCAATTATCATTAAAAGTGTAGCCGAGAAAGTACGCTAAATGAGAACAATAATTGTGTAGACAAGCCGAATAACGCAACATTAGGTATGATAAGATCAGGCTGGATTTCCCATCATATGAGTATCGGGTGTTGTCAAAAGAATCAAATTGTAAATACCTATGTACTAAAAATGGATAAAAATATGGGCCATAGCTTACTTTTTTATTGTTTAAAAGGTTAGTGTTTAACCCAGTTGCAATTTAAATTAAGTTTTGTAACGTGAAGTATTTTATCACTTTCAAGAAAATCGTTTGATACTCAAATTGAATGAATTTAATTTAAATGACAATGAGCAGTACTAAAATAATGTATTTATTAAATCTGTTTGATAATTATCAGTGTAAAATATGAAATTTTAAGTACATCTATTAAATATTATGTATGTTATTGAGTACAATATATGAGTGAATTATACTCAACAAATAGAAGAAAAAAGTATATTATTGATGTATGTATGTAATATAAGGCGGTACACCCAAAGACAGCTCTATGATATATGGACGGGGGAGAATAATGGCTAACTTATTCCAGTTTCTCACGAAACAACAAAGCATACTAATTTATGTACAAAGTAATTAGTATAAACAAATTAATTAAGTATCATTTTACTAATCCTATTTTGAATTATCTACTATATATAATATGTGTTGTCCAGTACTATATTAGATATATATTACGCAAAAGTATACGTTTCGTATTCACTTTTTGTTTGAAATACGTATTGAAAAACATATGCCCAAACAAGCAACACATTTTGGATTGACATAATCAATTGATTTTTGAAAATATATTCTGTTAAATTTAGTAGATCTTTTCATTGATATAGGATTGGGAAATCAAAAGTCAATAGGTACATTACAACAATAGTTTCGTTATTAGCAAGCTCCCTAGACTTGGCACGGATTAAATTTAAGTGTAGAAATTAAAAGTAGTCAGTTTAACGCCATCTATGAATGGATAGTGTAAAAGCCTTTTCTAAGGAAATTTTAACAAAAAATAAAACGGACTTCAAATCATTTACTCCAAAAAACACCAGAACGTTAATACGTTCTGGTGTTTTTTATGGTCGAATGACCACAATCATTAGTACCCACATAGTATTAGATTGCCATAAACTTAGCAATATCTCACTTACATTTCAATTTTGTAGAGTTCCCTGGTGTATCTTCGAAATCCAACATTCAGCCCAAATTAAATTAAAAAGGGACCCCCTTGAAAATATTCTATTTCAAATAGAATTCAAGAATTTTGCATATCGGTTTGTAAATAACGAAACTCAAGAGGAAACAAACATTAAACAAAAACAACCGAATTGAAAACCTTCTTTTTGGAATCAATGTAAAAATCAGGTGTGCCAACTTTCATGGTGATTGTTAAACGATGTTAGAAGAACTCTCATATATACCAACATTCAATTCATGAATATACCCAAGTAATTTTGTAAGTGGTACAGCTACGCTGAGGTTATTACTGTTTTCAGCATGAATGGGTCGAATCGCCCGGGTCAGTAGCACTCGACCCACAGAAAACCGACGTGAAGTAACGTGGTTTGCATTGTTGCGTTTCCTTCGATCAGTGAGACCATCGGAGGCACACCTCCTCTCCCCTTCCCCCTTTCTACCATTCCCCCAAACACAAGCTGGCAACGCACTTGCGATTCCCTTGGTGTTGCCAGTGTCTATGGTCGGCGGTAGTCCCTTAAAACCAGGTTACTTGCTCGTTTCCCCCTATAATATAATAAAAGTTCAAGATTTTAATAGTTTCAAAACTCCAATTTATTTAATATTGACAAAACAAAATTCGGAAAGTTTTATTTCAGGTAAACACAAATGGTCTCTTTTAATTATAAAGATTTAGCAAATTACATAATCACAATGTTAGCATAGAGACATAATTAAGTCAAATTATATTTAAACCACTTCACTTTACTGTTAATGAAATTTCTATTAATCCTCCTTAATTATGATCAAGTATACGAGTATACTTAGCAGCGAGTCTAGGAATTGGTATCAAGCAACTTCGATTTTACCTGACCTTACAACTTCTAAGTTCAGGAGACCCAGTTTAGTAAAAATTATATAGTAGTATAGTTCATCATCATAGTAGTATATAGTAATATAGTTCATAAGACAAAATGAATACTTTATAATGTAGCAGAAAACATTTTTTGAATATGTTATAGGTTTTAAGCGTTTCATAATAATCTCACCTGGTGTTATGTCACACATTTTTTTTATCCGATAATAAATATATGGATGAGGTATTGAGGCCTGTATGCTTGGTAGACATATACGTTTCAACAACTCATACTTATATGAATAGTTAGCTAGGTTAGCTAAGATAGATCGCGATTTTGCATGCAACAGGCAACAGCCAAGCCGAGGTGTGCCGTGCACCCTTGAGCTAGTTACCAAAATAAAATCGGCTGAGGGCCTTAAGCGCTCGCCTTAGTATTCCAGTGAAGCTGTTAAGACCTTGCTAGGTCAATAGCGTAGTCAGTTCGAGAAAAAAAAACATTTTTTTTATGTATATTATAGGAGACAAACGAACAGGTGGGTTACCTGATGTTAAGTGATCACCACCTTCCATAGACATTTGCAGGGTAGTCGCAAGTGGATTGCCAGCCTATGCTGGGAGAGGAGGGACAAAAGGTGGGCCTTCGGCACTCACACTGACCGAACGAAACGCAACAATACAAGCACTGTTACTTCACGTCGGCTTTCTGTGTGTCGGGTGGTACTACATCGGGCGAGCCGACCCATTCATGCTGAAGCTACTAATAGCTTCAGCGTGGCTATACCACCTGCAAAAACATACTATGACGATGCGGTCTAATATGTTAAGCATGCTAAATCTAGAGGGGGCTGGTCCTCAAATGCAGTTGCCAAAAGAGACCAACAGCTTGGAGACAAATTTGTAATTCGAGGGTGCTAGGCAGGTGGAATGTAGGTATGTAGGTGGTAGAGCCAAGGTATAACTAGTTTCAGCATGAATGGGTCCTCTCTTACGAGGTAGTACCACCCTATTACAGGAAACCGACGTGAAGTAGCAGTGCTTGCATTGTTGTATTTCTTTCGGTCAGTGAGAACGCCAGAGGCCCACTTTCCCTCTCTCGCATCCTTCCCTCTCTGTTCCTGACCAACACAAGCTGGCAATGCACTTGCGCATCCTCTGGTGTTGCTAGTGTCTATGGACGGTGGTGATCACCAAGATCAGGTGAACCACCTGTTTCCGTTACCTCCTATGATGTAAAAAAATAATCAGGAAAAGCTTTACCATGATGCTATAGTTTTATCACGATCCTTTCCTACACCGAAAAGAGTCTGCTCATTCGACCTGAGTATCAACTTTTGGCCTGACGGGCCTGTCTGTGCCTCACGGGCTCGTATCTGTATTTTGACTCTGATCATTTAGCTAACGCTAACTACACGTTTCTCGGTAGCTTGATATACGCAGAATAACTTTGAAACGCGACAGATTAGAATAGAGTCATGTAGTCCGGAGAAGCTGTTAAGACCTTGCTAGGTAAATAGCGTAGTCAGTTCGAGAAAAAAAAAGAAAGTCACTGTGATTAATTTATGTCATTGTACATGGTGGTTCAAATTTTTCGGGGCCAAATTCCTGTCATCTGGTTTAATTATTGCATAATATGTTATAAACTGGCTAATTCTTGAACGTGATACGTACAAATACGAACTATAGTAATATGTCAAGGTTAGAATTCCAAGTTGCTTAAACTTCGCAACGTGTTTAGATATTTTTTTACTAGAAAATATGACACATATCTCTTGAGAAGTTCAATTTTATGCAAAGTAATAGATACCTACTGTTTTTCACATCTTCAATAGTATATATAGATAACTAATATTACAAGACATACTCGTATCTAATCGAAGAAATTGCTTCATGTATTGAACGCGCCAGTCTCTGTAACTCCCTATCAGACTTAAAAAAAACTCTCTTTGTCTGTTGCCCATTTATTGAGAAAAGGCTATCTAAATTTACGTTACAATACTTAGGAGCGAAACAATTACCACACAAAGTACGAAAGTACATTAAGTGAGAACAAATTTAGGGCGGGCGGGCTATATTGAGAGGCGCGGAGTATTACAAATCAAGGACAGGAAAAGAAACACGAGAAAATCACAAGGTGCAATCGGTTTTAATATAAATTTAAATTACCTAAAATGTTATATTAACAGTTAATAATTTGTCTGCTAATACACATAAGATGGCAAATGTAAGTTGTTTAAAAATGAAAAGAAGGATTAGAAATTTCACTTTCACGCCGTTATTACTGAACCGATTATGAAATTTTGCATAAATTGTCTTAGGAATATGGAAAAGAACATTTTTTTTTCGCGGAGATTCCTCTTGGAATTGTACACCTAGCCGGGCAGCCCAGGTGAAAATGCCAGATTTCTACTGTCTAAGCCCCCTCGGTGTTCTTCTTGCACACCATGGAAAAGAACATAATATAACGTTCGTCCAGAAAATGCATTGTTCACAAGAGAAAATTTAATTGAATATAACGTAAGCCGTGTGAAAAAACAATTAATTTAGAGAGTACAATATGATTATACGAAAGGTAGAAACATGTATATTACATTTAACGCAAAATCAACAAACCTTTATCATAATAAGAGTACTGCGTTAACACTGTTTACCCATGTTTGTCGTTACTGCAAAATTTTCAATTAATATCCCTATGAATATGGATTGGATATTAATAAATGTTTTTGAAAATAAATTGGTAATTACATATTTTTAAAAGCACAAAATGATTTTACTTTATTTATTTTGAGGATATTAACATTCTTAGCATAATTATTTTGATGTTATATTTATGACAGAAATGTTTTTTTAACTGACTACGCTATTGACCTAGCAAGATCTTAACAGTTTTACCGAACTACTAAAGCGAGCGCATAGGGCACTCAGCCGATTTTAAACAAAAATGGTATAAATACTAGCTTATAGATAATCCAATACCGGGGTGACATCTCTTCTTAAAAGGAAAAAGAATCTTATGTACAATATTTTCGATGTTAACATGTTAATAGGTAGAAACTTAAAACATACTCGGTAATCGAAACAACCATGAAATTTTTTTTTTAACAAAGAATACATATTCTTAGTACAACTAAAAGTTACTTTTATGCTGAACACTAGATATATAAATATATTATATACTACCGACGTATTAGCATTAAAATATTTATCATGATCATTTGTGATGGTATTAAATTTATAGTTATCCATGTCAAGGGTTCTCAAACTGAGCGCCGCAGCATTTTAACTATTGTAAGCGTATGCAGAGGAATCCGCGCCAAGCTTTAAATATTTTCTCAAAATCAACTAATACAATTGTAGTATAAGTCCAAGTGACACAGAGTAAAAAAAAATATTGTAAAGACTTCCGTATTTATCACGTGTATAAAGATATACACACACTAGTTAAAAAATATCGTAAATTCTAAGATATTTAAAAGAATCTAAGCTATTTTTATGACTATTTGTTTGATATTTTCCCTATGAGGAATGAGAAATGGGTTTCTATGAGAAAAAATAAAATCTCTTGAATTATCAGGTAACATCAATAAAAGTTTAATAAGACTACTGAGATTTAAGAAGTATTTTCACTATTGTAAGTTTGTATGACTTTATTCTCATGTCTCCTTAAAAACAATCGATAAGTGAATTCTTATAATATAATCGTCACAAAGTATTTTTCCAAGATTATTATAGTAATTATCAGTGTAGTAATATTTATACCATATGCCTTATTAAATGATGTATATTAAAAATGTTTTAATTTGTCATAAACACGAAATTTCTTGTGGAATCATAAAACAAACATCTGTCATATATTTGACCCTTGTTTTTCATACAATCCTGTATTATTTGCAGAGAATAAATGCGTTCTCCACTTATGAGAGAATTATTCTATCGATATCTCACACATTTTTTCCACCATCTGATTATTTTCTCATAACTTTCTCAATGAAAGTTTATGACATTTTTAACACAAGGTAAGAACATTTTTTTGCTTATGTAAATGAATTGTATAATTTTTTAAATACTTATATAAAACAGTGGACACAATAAGAAAATTTCCAATAGATTTTCGTTCATTATACTAAAATTAACTATAGTCCGAGATTTTTTTAACCTTAAAAAAGCGTGGCACTTTTACTGCAATAATGATAACGTTTGAGAATCGCTGATGTTCGTGATACTTTGTTTAAATATTCTATTAATTTATATTGTATGCAATTTCGTAAGTATTAAAAAGAAGCCAATACAGAAAGTAAGAAAATATTTGAAATCATGGCAGGTTTGTTTATATTGCTTTGCAGAGCTAGTATATTACAGTTCTCTCAGGCGGCAGTGCTTCCGAAGCTATGTCTTATTTAAACACATATCAATATTTGTTGTGTGTAATAGTTTTTACAGAAAGCTTCTGGTATCTTCAGTTAAAATCAAGTTTTATAACTGTCATTGCTATTATTATTATCTTTTAGTTTAGTTTTATATATTTAAAATTGGCATTTCAACAATCTTATGAAGTTCACTTGATTTTTATTTGTAATTAGTGGAAGTTTAGATATTATGATTTTATTCTGAAACTCTAAGTCATTAAAAATATAGAAACAAAGTAAAATTACATAACAAGGTGGAAGTATTCGTTTAAAAGCAATTGAAAATCAGCGCTATAGCAATTTGATGTAACAAATGTTACTGGGGTCAGTTTCGATTGGTTATATTGTGATGTTATAAATACAACAGAAACATTAAGTCGAATCTCAATAAGTCAAAAACCTCTTTCACACGAAATTTCAACGCTCTGTAAGTCGAAATAATCAGTGTATAAGCATTTCGGTAGATATTTTTCTTCGATAATTCGAATAAGTAACAATGTTTTATTTTCCAACTTACTAACTTACGAGTAAGGCTGGATCTTAACCTCGCGTATTTTGAGTTTAAGTTTTAAGTGGAACTTTTTTTCCTAAATTTAGTCTTAAATGCGTTAACCTCTGGAACTACCAGTCACATTTCAAAAATTTATAGCCTATTCTTAGGAAGGTTATAGGCTATTTAATACCATTAGGAGCGGAGCAATTACCATATAAATTGTATGTTAGAAAGTACGTTAAGCAAAAACGAAGTTATAATGTGGACAAATCGAATGGCGCGATACTGATTAGGGGACCGAGGACGGGAGAGTGAAATTGGCAGTTAGAATGTTAGTAGAAACATTTTTCCATCTGTATTATTTCCCAAATAATATACTGGTTTATTTAATTGTTTTTTTTTTATATTATACGGTTATTAGCGTTTTCCCCGCCTGTTAAAGGATGATCTGACGTGGTAAACACCATAAACTTAGACACCGACTGGCCTCAATCGTTGTCGCCGGAACACTCCTATAATTGCTTGTCGACAGACTTTTATCTTGTAAAATTAGAAAAGGCCGTGCCACCATTTTTTTTTTGTCACAGGAGACAAACGAACAGACGGGTCATCTGATGTTAAGTGGTCACCACCGTCCATAGACATTTGCAAGACCAGTGGAGTCGCAAGCGCATTGCCAGCCTTTGTTTAGGGGAAGGATAGGGGAGAGGAGTAGGCAGGAGCGAGGGGAGGGGAGGTGGGCCCCCGGCGCTCTCACTGACCGAACGAAACGCAACAATGCAAGCACTGTTACTTCACGTTGTTGTTTCTGTGAGATTGTGGTACTAACCCGGGCGAGCTGACTCCTTCGTGCTGAAATCAATAATAGTTTCAGCGTGGCACTAACATCTACAAAAGTAGCAATAATATACTGGTTTATTTCTGTGCTAAAGTTTTAAGAGCTGGTCATCTATAAAATCTACACTATTATAGATCAAGGAAAAGGAGAAAGTGTAGAGATTTTTTTTTTTGTTTGTAATGGATAAACTTAACTTACTTGAAATTCTTTTAACTAAAGCTACACTATCAACGAATAGCATGGGTTATTTTTTTTTTCAAAATCTACAATAACACAAGAGATATCACGAGAAAAAGCTAGTCGTTATAAAATCGGATTCTGCTTTTTTATTATAATAACTTTAGTTCTATGATCCGTATAAAGTGATAAATACCGACGCTTCCTCACCCAGTGTTGAGCGAATCGTATGTACGGGATCAACGGAAACAAGATAAGCCGGCGTAACGGAATCTCTTTGCCTCACCGAATGAAACCACGAGTCGCGCCGCGCCGGACACGTGCGTCCAATCGCTTACACATGTCTGCTGGCTTTCCGGACTTTAGTAACATTTTTAAAGGTTTATGTAATTAAACTTACATTACATTTTGAAGCATTTTGATTATAATTAAGACAATTGCTATCGAATTTTAATTTTACATTTTTAATGAATAAAAACTGATAAGTTTTTGGTTTTTAGTCTGTCATGTAGTGGATTTTGTATTTTATTCATAATCTTGTGTTATTTGACTATATTTTGTAAATTTGGTGGTATTTTACGTAATATAGTTAGTTTATTGTGCATACGTTCTAACAAGAGAGCTACCATCTTGTTACAATATTGATATATTTATTCAAACGACTCTTGTAATATTATTAACTACACGACACTGGCAGTAATAATAATCTGAAAGATTGGTTGTCAAAGTGAAGTAAAAAAACCGATGACATAGACTAGTCAACCAGTATCTCTTAGGCGTACACGATTTTTTAAAAGATAGTTTGATACAAAATAGACGAAACAAACTTTAAAAAAATTTATGAACTAAAATTTAGTAAACATGTAATTTTATTTAATTTTAGATATAGTACTATCTGTTAATTAATATTAACTGCTCTTACATTCTGAATTGATATTATATAAGTGCATACTTATTCTATAGTAATATCATTAAAGTGATCGTTTACATCCGTTCACATCCAACCAATTAAGTACGTATTTGTTATGAGTAAGACGATAGTTGAAATTATTAAATATCGGCTTCAAAATAGCTAATTAACATTATGCTCCAGACATAAACTAAGCGCTCGCAAAACAACGTCAGTTCTACGTCTGCACATATAATACCAAATCTTGAGTATACAAAAATGAGAGTACAATTCAGTTACATTATTACCAGAACTATTAGTATTAAGTAACACTCATGCGAGATACGTAATTAGGATCATCACCACATAAGCCTGTTAGAAACCCAGCGCAGGGCCATAGGCTATTCTTCCAGTCCACAAAGTACTGGCGATTTTAAAGTCCAAAAAATCAGCACTTCTTTATTTTTTTAGATACTGTACTTACTACAAGAACATTCTCTGGTTAAGATTTTCCTAAGGATGTTTTCCTTCTCTGTCAATATTACCTATTTTATTAGTAAAACGCGAATTCCAAAAAATTCGTTGCTAGTACATGCCGGGATTCAAACCTGGAGACATCGAATTGACATTTTCACCGTCCAAACTAATCGACCACCACAACTTTAAATTGTAACTAGGGTATGGCAATTAAGATGTCGGTCTCTATTATCAGAATATAACACTATAAATGCAGCAAGTCGAAATTACGGGATATTCGAAGCGGCATACTATACTTGCGAGGAGGAACATACACGTAACAGTGGATCGGACATAATTACTATGAAAAGCAGAATTAAGCGCTTTACTAGTCCGTCGGTATTTAAATTTCTGTTTCTGTAATCTAATGTAATGGATATAAATATGATACTAGTGGTCGCTTAGGGGTCTAAATTCTACCATAATTCATTTTGACATTCAGTAAGACCAAAGAAATTAAAAAAAAAACTGCGTGTACTTATGTACACGCATTAGACGTTATACTTCTTTGGTTTAACAAGATAAAAAGCTTTCAAAAATGTTATCTTTCGCCTTATTCTACGTTTGTAAAAAAAAAGACACTAACAATATAAAAAGGTATTTAATACATTGAAAGTTTTACTACAAAAAAATACAAACAACAAATATAAAGAAACAAAATGTTAACTATAGCTAATTTCACGGTGTCGGTATTTCGTGAAGGTGCGCGCGCGCATCGTAAAAATTTACTCTCATCATTTTTCCCTAACGCGCCAAAAGAAGTAAAAATTCAAAAACAAATCATTTCGGTGGGTTCGTAAATTTATTAAAGGCTAGCTTTGCCCGCGACTTCGTCTGAATGAAAGCTTATGTAAAAAATAGTGATTAATAAAGTCATCGGAACGTATTAATTCCATTTTCTTATCTACTTTTCTCTCGTACTTACGCCGCGTCGTCACTAAAAGTACAATAACTTTTAATAAAGTGGACCGTTTTTAATGAAACCAAGATTAAATATTAGTTGGGGTTATGCTTTATGCTCTTCTGAGATAAAAAGTACAGACACGTTGGATATGTATTCTTATTCTATGTATAGATAGAAGAAGATAATTCTTTTTGATGTTTGAAGTGCAACTTTTTGTAGGAGGGTTTTAAAATTCTGATCTGCAACCTTTTTGTGTGACCAAAAGTGGTGGAGTCAAACACTGTGTCGGGCAGAGTATTGAAAACAATGGTTCTCATCCGATCACCGAAGGTAAACAACGTCGGGCGCGGTCAGTACTTAGATAGGTGACAGTTTGAGAGCACCGCGTGGCGTCGGGTTTTTGTTCTATTTTTTCATTAAAGTATTTACCAGTAATACAAAACTTTCACTTCTATTGTGTGTCTTTAGATTATAGACGTTTAATACGTGAAGTATAATGCATAGAGATATATTAATAAAGCTTGGAATTGTACATAGTATCGAAAAAAAAAAATCCATTTTTTTTATTATTGATGACATTTAAGATGGCTTTTAGACTGACAGAGAAGAAAAATGTACTGAGTTTTTTTATCTTGGTCTATTCATATATACACGATTTAAAACACTAATTCTTAGTTCCCCAAAAACTATTAAGCAGTGATAAAACCGGACAACTCCACTGATATTTGTCTTTTGCCAAGATTTATGGGGGAAATAAATAAAGTAAAACCTATAAGTCTGTAGAGTAGCAATGAGAAATACGAACCGTTTCGCGTAGGGTGGTTGGGCGGTCAGAGTAGGCGGCGATGTGGAGGATGAACCCGAACAATGCGGCGGACCTGACGAGAGCACCGCTGCAAAGATAAAAAAATACACATGAACAACTGCGCCAATTATTGACGTGAACATGAGATGAGTTTTCCGAAGTACAGGTAAAAGTTGCCACTTCACAGAATTGAAGTCGTACAGTATCTGTAATTAAGGCTTAAGTTTCAGACGTATTACATATTATCATGTACAGACGGTAAATATAACATTTAATTTTAAAGCCTTTCGGTTAAAATATTAAGGAACTTTCCTTAAGATTTGACCTCTTTGGCATTTCGTAGGGACATTGCGTCATTTTGCCTCTTTTCCAAATTGTACTACGCAGAGTGTTCCAAAGAGCTATTCGGTTGATTCCTGATGCTGAATTCTAGTACCGAGCGACTCGCCACAAATCGAAACTACATTCATGTCATCCTGCTGGTTGGAAGTTTTCTATTTAGCGGTTTTTGGGTGCCTTTTTTTCACGTCCGTCGATTCTTTAAGATTGTTTCATTCATCCTTACAAAAATTCAACAAACGAGCCCACTCCTTTAGAAAGCCTATAACGCATTTGTGATTCTCCTCATGTCGCAGGTGTGGATCATGAAAAAAAATGAACATGCCGGTAACTTGATGTTAAGTGATCACCGCCGTCCATGGACACTTGCATCACCAGGGGAGCCGCGAGTGTGTTGCCAGCCTGTGTTGGGAGAGGGGGGAGGAGGAAGGGGGAAGGTGAGGAGAGGTGGGCCTCCGGTGCTCTCAACGACCAATCGAAACGCAACAATGCAAGCACTGTTACATCACGTCGGTTTTCTGTGAGAGGGTAGTAGTACCCGACCCATTCATGCTGAAGCCAGTAATAGCTTCAGCGTGGCTCTATCACCTAGTAAGCCTACCACCTTATGTACTCCCAATCGCACAATATATATCTTATATTATATTTATTATCATTATTATCTTATACCTTTAAACGAGCAATTCTTGTATATTTTTATATTGTTATATATTCAGCTGTCAAAACAAAAATAACTCAGATGGAAATCAGCTGCTTCGAAAATCCGTCTAACCTCAGTTCGAATTCGAGAAATCAAAAGATTTTTTTGTTGTAAAATAAAGCTAATTTTGTGACGCAAAGCTAACAGTTTATTTTAATTAAAAAAGTAGTTTTATCATTATAATTATAAGAGAGATATCTTCTTTTCTTATATATATATTTTTTTTTTAATAAAAAATATGCAAATTTTGTGTGCCAAAGCTAACATTTTATTTTAAATTAAAAATATTTTTTAAAGAACCGAGCTAGGCTCGGTCGCCCAGGTACTATTAATTAATACTCGTACTTATTTTTGGGTGTAATAGTTAATTGGTTGTATGGTAACTAATTAAACCAGATATAATACGAATACTGTTTTAGGTACATATTAATTGTAAGAAACACAACAATATATATAATATATTATATATATATATATATATAAACTTGTGTTATGAGTGGAATCAAAAACGTATTATAATATTAATGGTGTTAGTACATATCATCATTTGAAGAAAATAATCATGATGAGTATTCAACAGAAATTAAATACTCAGATAAAAACATTGTGTACTATACTCCGTACATATGAGTTATATACAAAAATATACGATATTTTTAGTAATTGTATCATTTATAATATTATCTAATATTCAAATCTCCCCGAGGAGCTTTCAGCGAAATGGTACGATAATGGAAGGTAAGAATCACAGAAATCAATTTCCGACGGAAATGCAAAAGGCGAATAAGATATTGCTTTTAGATATTTGGGAAGTTTCTATTACTTTTCGATCTTCCTTTACTGTTATATATCTAGTTTATTTTATAATTAATATATTTTCTTTGTTATTTGATTACACAGGAATAGTTAATTTCGTAAAACATATATCATATACTTCGTGTTCTATTATCAACTAGTTTTTGCTCCCGGTTTCGCTCGTGTTAACTTAAATTTGACCTATCCGCGGGGAATAGTACATTTTTCTAGATGATATAAAACGTGTATACATAATTTCAGGAATAGTTAAAGCGTGATACGTAACGAACAAACTAACTCACATTCGGGCCTATAATATTATTAGTAAGGATCATTGATTTAATACTGAAATACATATTGTTGCCAATTGTCTTCACTTCATTTCTGCTTAATTTTATTCCAAAACCTGGATGTTTGCGTTTCCAAGAGCAAGTTAAAGCCATAGAACTATACGGGAAAGAAAAATAAAAGAAAAAGCTGACATTACTTTTGGCGGGTAAGTTATATATTCTAGTGACATTTGAATATGGTGATAGATAAAGTTCAGTGTGCTATTTTTAGACATATTTACTTTTTGGGAAATAGTGTACTAATTACTAGGGAAATAGTTCTATAACAAAGTTCCAAAGGATATTACCGATTTGCCGGATTGTGAATTTAAGCGTCATGTCAAGCGGGTTTTGGTGTCAAAAGGCTATTATAGAATGGGTCAGTATGTGAACGATAGTGATGTCTGGAATTGACTCATCTCTGTGCATCCATAAAAAACGTCTCTGTCGTGTATGTAATATAGTCTAAATATTATACATATTTGTTAAAAAGATAAACCAGATCGAGTTTCTTGCCGGTTCTTCTCGATGACTGGGTTGTTTCCGAACCGGTGGTAGTTTTTGACGTTCATAAGTGCCTTACTAGGGCCTAAACTGAATAAAGTATTTTTGATTTTGATTTTTTCAAGTTTCCTATAAACGACTGATATATGTCATTAAAAAAATAATTTCTCATCTATTGTCAAACTATCAATGTTTGAAGTTACATATGAAAATGTTATTGTATATATACTGCCAAAATTTTCCATACAACTTTTTTGTAAATAATGACTCCACATTATATACTTACTTTTTACGTAGGTAACCTATGATTACATTCCTATAAAAAAACGATGCTTTTACATTCAAAACAATAGGTCATGCATTTAACATTTGAATAGTAATGGAAATAAACTACATTTAATATTTTATGTGGAATAATATAATTTAATTTTATCATTACGTTTGTTATTTTCAACGTAATCTAGAAATAACGACAAAATCAGGCTCCAAGGAGGCCATATATAACAGCACTTCGACGATAATTGATTTGCCATTCGTGTAGTTTAATTTTTAAGATCAAACAGAAGAAATATTGAAATTTATTTCGATGTTGTATAGTAACACGACGATTTAATTGTTTATTTGGACTCGTCACAATTTATTTATTCGTCTATTATATAATTCTATTAATGTGAACTTGAGTTTGTGAGTTTCTTCAGCTTTGTTTTTTTTATATCTTAGGAGGCAAAAGAACAGGGGGTTCGCCTAATGTTAAGTGATCACCACCGTCCATAGACATTTGCAACACCACGGAAGTCGCAAATGTGTTGCCAGGCTGTGTTGGGGGGGGGGGGGAGGGAAGGAAGACGAGAGGGGGAAGGTGAGAAGATGTGGGCCTCCGGCGCTCTCACTGACAGAACGAAAAGCAACAAGGCAAGCATTGTTACTTCACGTCAGTTTTCTGCAAGCGGGTGGTACTAACCTGAGCGATCCGACCCATTCATGCTGAAACCAGTAATAGCTATCATACCGGAACTCTATACCACGTCTTAACTACAGAACTGATTGATAATAAATTTTGTGTACACATTACTAGGGTCACAGAGAAGGAATACAGTAACTCTTCTAAAAAAAAAAAACTATTCCTGAGTGATAAACCAAATCGAAATTTACGCCAGCGAAGCCGCGACAAAGCTAGTAATTAAATGTATAAATAATTTCCCAGATCTTTTTTTTTTCGAAATATAGACGCGGTTGGCCTGGAACGGTCTTTACAGCTTCACCGAACTAATTTCCTAGATCCTTTATGCATTTCACTTCTGGAAATATTCTTTATTATTGAATATTATTCCAGTCACAATATTACCTGCATAATATCGGCATCTAATTATTCAGTTATATTAGCTAAAAATACATTAGGAACTGCTTATTTTTAAAGGCTATATATAACACTACAAAAAAACAACTAAAATACAAAAATTGCAGCTAAATTCCAATACAAATTTCGTTAAAAATATAGGTTTAATTTTCTTGTCCATAAACACAATGAAGAGTTATTATGTAGGTAGAAATTTGAAAGTAAATTGCGTAACAAGTACCTCACATCATATTATATAATACGTTCTGCGCTGATGACGACAAGAGACGAAAATACGAGTGTGGGGTCCATTGAAAATCACGGGGACGTGAATATAGGGAGGTGGGCCGGAGTACACTCGCCTCGCTCTTCGAAATTGCTCAAATAATTCTATAGAGCTTTCACAGTGTCTAAATTCTTCATTTAAATGTTGCAAATTTTCCAAATTTTATTTAATAATAATTTGATCAATAATTTAAAGGTGTGTTTACTTACTTCAATTATTTAAATTTATTTATTACACGAATTTTTAGTTATTACTTGCACGTTCATTTTTATTAAATGAATTTTGTTGTATTGTAGAAATATGAAAGAAATTTATTAAATCGATATAACAATTGAACGCATTTGACGGCCTGTCTCAAAAAGGTTATTTATTCATGTGAAATTACACCACTTAGATAAAATTGAGTTCAATTCAAGTAGTTCGGTGAAGTTGTAAAGACCTTTCCAAGTTAACAGAGAGAGATGATAGTTTAATTATCATTGAGTTACACCTCAGACTCATAGGTTTAACATAATAGAAAAAGTAATATATACCAAGCAAATTTAATAATAAATCGCTCGTCTTCGTAATATTAATCTTTCCAAGATAATAAATACATAAGATTTTGGCTAATAATAATGACTGTGAATAAGTTTCACGCAGAGTATGTAAGAATAAAGAATAATTTCAGTAGGTACTAATCCCACGCAGAAGCCCGTAATGTTGTTTTTCCATCGCAACATCGCATATACTCTTGGAACCGTACTTATCCCAAAGCAATACTCGTATTTTGCAGAATATTTGCTGAGCGTAGGCCCCGATCTTCAAGCTAAGTCAAATTTTCCTCCATTATTTGCAATTTCACACCGTACCCAATGATGCGGCACAAAAATCCTGTCATATCCTCGTTATTACTAGATATATTATGGTTATTTTGCGTAGGATCGAGAAACTGTTCGGGATTTTTTAAGAACTTAAAAAAAAAGAAAAGAAAGTCTGATGCAAAGTACACCCTAGTGTGTTGACCATTGAATATCAGTTGCCTTGTCAGATTTAATAATTTACGTTCAATTAATTCAATTTTAATTCAATTTCCTTAATATATTATACATCCGTAGTGTTAGTACTCAAGATTTAGCCTGTTAGGTGAATAGAATAAATGTTGATTACAATCACTTTAAGGTAATCATATTCTTATATAAAATTTATTTTTTATGTAAGTGTTTTGTGCTTAAAGAAAGCGGTTGGAACACTGTACTCGTATATATAGCACTTATCTTTGAGATAGCTTGACAGAACTGAACGGTTGCGTTAAAAGTATTAGCTTACACAATTTTATCTTACAGGCTATGATCTATAATAATAAACTAGCAGTACCCGCGACTATGTCTGCGTAAATTAGAATGTATAAAATTAGTGATTAATAAAAGTATAGATGTAGTTAAATTCAATATAGGCGATTTAACCGGAACTCACCCTTTGTGGATAAGTCTGTTCGCCGAAATGCAGCATGGCACTACAGCATCGAGTAGTTGCCCACGTCGTTTTATTATAAGTGAGATGTACATGTACTCGTAGATGTAAATAAAAATATAATATATATATTATTACGGTCTATTTTTATGTAATAGTTTTATTACCCTACCAAGTATCGCTAAATTTTGTCCAGTAATTATTGTGTAAATATCTTTTCTTTAGTGTTTTCGTATGTTTTTTTTATACTTTTGGTGGTAAACTAACATGCGGGTCACCTGATGGTAAGTGATCACCGCCGCCTATAAACACCTGTGACACGAGAAGAATCACAGATGCATTGCCGGCTTAAGATAGGAGTAGGCTCGTTTCTTGAAAGATGATAGAATGTAATAGACCGGAAACACTGCCGCTGGGAGTTCATTCCAGAGAACTGACGTACATGGGAAAAACGAACGTGAGAACCGCACAGTGGAGGACTTCGAACCATCGAGATGGTACTGATGGAATTTCAATCTATGACGAGTCGTTCTATAACGGCACTCAGTAGCAGGAAGCAGTCCGAACAGCTCTTCAGAGCACTCTCCTTGGTAAGTCCTGTAGAGGACGCAAAGCAACGCAACGTCTTTATGAGGCGCCAAAGTATCGAGCCTTGAGGAGAGCACCTGGTTGCCGATAATCCGAGCCGCTCGACATTGGATACGGTCAAGAGGAAGTAGGTGACATTGAGGTGCTTCAGCCCAGAGGTGAGAACAGTTTTCCATGTGTAGACGGACTTGCGGCTTATAAAACTGAAGGCGGTGATCCGGTGTGAAATACTATCCTGCTCTGTTAAGAACACTCAACTGTATTGAAGCCAGTTTTGCTTTGCCTTCCAAATGACCACCAAATTTAACGTAGCTTGATATATCGTTATCGATACCCAGGATACTAATATCAGGCTTAACGGAACGACTAAGGGCACTCCCTGAAAGATTGGAACTGCGTCAAAGAGGGTCTTTTTTGCGGTGAAGATACAGACTTGCGTTTTATTGGTGTCAAACTGGACAAGATTTGTCTTCCCCAGTCTGAGACATACTTAAGTGAGGTCTCCATTTCAGATACAAGTCTATTACGGCTCTCATAAACGCGTTCCCAAGAAACACCAGCACGACTATATGAAGAATCCACAGTACTATCATCTGCATAGCAATGAACGTTACTGATTTGCAACATATCATTGATATGCAGAAAAAATAAGATGGGGGATACACAGCCTTGCGGGACACCAGCACTCACAGACCTGAGATCTGAGCATGCACCGTGAACGACGACTTTTATGCTTCGAACTGAACACCGAATTCCGTAGTTTCTCGGGGAATCCGTACGAAGTCAGCTTCGAGAGAAGCGCATTGTGCCAAACTCGATCGAAGGCTTTAGCGATATCCAAACTAACAGCCAGGGCCTCCCCATTATTATCGACTGCTTCCACCCATCTGTGAGTCAGTAAGGTTAGAAGGTCACCAGCTGAGCGGCCTTGACGGAAACCGTATTGGCCATTATAAATGAGCTGGTTCTCTTTAGAAGCTGGCCGTTGATGCATGATTTCATGATTTTGGAGAGCAGAAAGGTAATGGCAATAAGCCGATAGTTGGATAGATCAGAGCAGTCGCCTTTTTTATGGATTGGGTGGACCAAGGCGGATTTCCAGATATTAGGGACAATGCCTGCGGAATATGAGAGCCTAAAAAGATTTATAGGACTGCAGCCAGTTCCGGAGCATATGTCCTAAGCACAATTGTGGGAATTCGATTTGGCCCACTCAAGAAATGTCTAAAGAGAAGAGTGTGTTGCGTACAGCTCTTTGCAGAAAGCGAACATTAGGCATTGAACTTACACAACGTGGTAAGCTAGGTGCCAGCTTTCCCTTGCTATCGAGAGTCGAGTTGGATGCGAAAATGCAACTAAGAAGATCGACCTTATCTTTAGGGTCATGGACCAACGACTCGTCTTCCCTCCACAATTATGGAAAGGATGATCGACAGAAATTCCCAAGGACAGCTTTGGCGAGACATCAAAACGCCCGGGTTTCTGATGGGAGACGAATCAATTTCTCACGAATTCTATCAATAAAGGTGGACTTAACCGAGGCATTTGCTCTTTTGTTAGACCTGGAGGCAAAGTTGTACTCCTTTTTTAAGGCGCTGGTATTTACATCCTGCAATGTCACAGCTTCAACAAAGGCCCGGTAGTATTTCTGCTTTCGACGGTAGGCCATTCTACACGTGCGACCGAACCAAGGTTGGTACTTTTCTCCGATGGGTATCATGGAGCTCGGGATAAACAAGCCCATACTTTGGAGTATGACATCGGTTATAGTATTTGCGATGGCATCTAGATCATCCAGCGAGAAGCAAACCTGGCCCCATGGGTAAAAAGCAATGAAAGTACGCAACCCATCCCTGTCTGCTGATTTATAGTGCCAGATCTGGCGTCTGTCCAAAGAACGTGAACGAAATGGACGAGTAAAAAGCACAGATGTCAGGATCAGGCAGTGATCCTTTATCTGATAATTGTCCGGATGAGACGTCAGTAGCAGGTCCAACAGTGAAGACATATGATTCTCCACATCCGGTACCCGTTTAGGCGAGATGACCAATTGTGTGAGGAAGTATACCAAGGCAAAGTCAAAGACATAGCTCCCTGCATAATCGGTGGTACGTGAACCAAACCATTCAGCGTGATGGGCGGTGAAGTCACCAAGAACCATCATTTCCGCGAAAGGGATCTGATGGAGGATTGAGTCGATCGCCATTCGGATGTGCTCCATAAGGCGGTTGGTCTCTATGTCACCGCTATGTGAACTATATACGAATGCATAGACGTGCGGGTGATCTGCGTAATCCACATGGAGAATGAGAAATGTGCCGACAATTAAAGTATATAATTATATATCTGTATATTTATTTATTTATTTATTTTAGGGTCGTCAACATGACAATACACTAGTAAATATACAAAAGTAGGACTATTATGAATCATTATAAATGTAGTCATATTTATAGACAACCACGGCATGCTCCAACACTTAATTAAATATTCATAAAGTAAATATTAAACTATTTTACATATTTAAAAATTAAACATAACAATACAAAAACAAAGAAATTGAGAAAGAAAAAGTAATAAAATACTGCAATTAATTGATACTCTTAAATCATACTATAAAACATTAGGAATATAACAAATTAACAGAAAGAGAGAGAGTGGAAAAAATAAAAAGAAATACTGAACCAATTAAAGCTATATTTTGTGAATAGACTGATATGCTTCTATCGCTGTTTTAAAATGATTTCGTTTAGAAGAGAAAATGTCGCACGTTTTATGGAATGAGTTATATGATCTAGATATTCTGTTGACTGGAGAGTAAAAGCCTAAATTAGTACGTGAATAAGAAATGTAAAATGGGACATATTTATTAGATCTTGGAAGCTTAACAGGAATATTAAATTTAAAGTGATTAGTAATTTGTGGACAATCAATTTTGTCATGAAAAATATCAAATAAAAACTTGAGTTCTAATATTACTCTTCTATTATTTAAGGAGGATAGTTTGAAGTGATTAAGTCGGTCATTATATTTTGTAATCTTATTGACTACATTGCTATTGTAACAGAGATGCCATAAAAATCTTTTCTGTACTCGTTCTAAGTTTTTTATATAAATATCATAGTGTGGATTCCAGATTACACTGCAATATTCTAAATTAGGTCTTACTAATGATTTATATAGATGTATTTTAGTGCTGCAATTCTTAAAATTCTTACAATTCCTCAAAACAAAACCTAGAATTTTAAAAGATTTTTTAATAATATTATTTATGTGTTTATCAAATTTCAGTTTCTTATCAAATACTATACCTAGATCTGTTATATAATCAACTTCATGCAAAATATTTTCTTCTATTCTAAAAACACATTGAGAGTTGGAGTAATCTCTAGTAAATCTTATATAATAACATTTATTAATATTAAGTTTCATTTTATTTGTATAGCACCATTGTACTACACGGTTCAAGTCTTCTTGAAGTAAAATTGTATCTTCTGGCGTATACATTGATTTAGCTATTTTAAGATCATCAGCATAAAGGTAGAAATCAGAGTATTTAAAACAAGATGTAATATCATTTATAAATATATTAAATAGGATTGGACCTAGGTGAGAATCCTGAGGGACTCCTGAATAGATGGGGAATAGAGAAGATGAAAATCCATTTGCATGGATTTACGGCCTTTTAAATATGATTCAAACCAATTCAGTAAACTTCCAGTAATACACATAGAAGATAATATTAATAACAGTATTTCATGATCCACCGAATCGAATACTTTGGAGAAATCTGTGTATATAACATCCACAGGGATGCGGTTATCTATAGAGTTAACCAGACCGTGATGATAGAGAAACAGATTCGTCAACGTAGATCTAGATTTCATAAATCCATGCTGATTCTCTGTAATAATTGATTTGACATGCCAGAAAATAATGGGATATAAAAGAGATTCGAACAGTTTACTAAAGATTGGTAATATTGATATTGGTCTATAATTATCTATATAATTTGCTTTTCCAGTCTTAGGTATTGGCACAATCAAGGAATATTTCCAAATTGTTGGCAATATACCCGACTGTAAGGACCTATTAAATATAATACTTAATGGATAACATAAGGGCTCAGCACATTTTTTGGCGAATACAGGTGGAATTTCATCAGATCCAGCACCTTTAGAGGAATCTAGGTTTTTAAGTGCTTTGTAAACTTCATCCTTATTTATTGTAAATGAACTTAAACATTTTGAATCGTGGAAAGTGATAAGATTATTTGGTGTATTACTACAACCAGGTTTTAAATAAACCGATGAAAAATGTTGAGCGAATAATGAACATATTTCGGATCCATTTGATGCTACATGATTATTAAGATACATGGGATTAGGATACGAGCTACAGTTTTTACGATTATTTTTAATAAAAGACCAGAACAATTTTGGATTACGCTTGAGAGATTTTTCAAGTAATTCTATATAATTTTTGTAACAAACCTTAGTATATTTTTCACATCTTTCTTTTAACACATCGTAACTGATGGAATCTAAGGGGTTTTGGTATTTTTTTATTTTAATTCTATATTTATTTTTTTCCCTCAGCATCCTTTTTAAAGTGTTTGTGTACCAACTAGGATATTTATTATTTTTTGGAATTCTTTTAGGGACAAAATCGTAAATAACTTTACGGATAATCTTGTAAAATGTAGTCACCATGGAATCCACGTTATCAAAATCTGTAAACTCAATATCCCAGTTTATATCACTAAGCTTCTTAATAATACTGTCATAGTCTGCTTTGAAGTACTGAAATCGCGCTACATTATTAGGTTTCATATAATATAATATAATGGAGGATGTGAAGGGTCTAATTTACTTAATAAACTTTTACTCAATACCACATTTTCAATTGGCAAATTACTTAAAATTAAATCTAAAATGCGCCCTCTATCGTTGGTAACGTTATTATATTGAAGAAAGTTATTGAGAGCCATACAGTTAATGAGACCTTCGGCAAAAGATTTGTTACTTGTCATCGATATATTAATGAATGCTTCATCTCCTTCATGCCACTCTATGCATGGTAAATTAAAATCACCGAGTATTAGGACATGTTTAGGTGTTTCCATATTTTTGTTGATATTATCAAGAAAATGTTTAAATATGTTCTTTTGTAGAGGTGGTGGTAGGTATACACAACATATACACATTTTTTTATCAATATGTTGAGAGTTTTGTACATCTATGCTAAGCCAAATATCTTCACACCCAGATTCATAATCATACAAACGTCTTGAATTCAATTTCTTTGAGACAGCTATAAGAACACCGTCTCCAGCTCTTTTCGGGTGGAAGCTGCTAGTTTCCCTATCACGTCTATATACTAAATATCATTCGTCAAAAAGTTCATTATCAAAAACAGACGAATTGAGCCAAGTTTCAGAAAGACAAATGATATCGAAATCATTATTCAATATGTTTAAATATACCTCTGTTGTTTTAGTATTCAACCCACGTACATTTTGATAATAAATATTAAGATTATCGAATTACATACTTTAAACTATTTCAGTGTAAGATTACGCATTAAATAATAAAAAAGAAAAAACAATAAAAACAAAATTAAAAGTAATAACTAATAAATTAAAACTAACATTATTTAAGATTATTTAAAGTATCTAAGTCCTTCACGAGAACACATGGATGTGTATCATTTTGACGCATAAATATTTTACCTCCACGTACCCAAACATATTTAAATTGTAGTTATTTTGCCTTTTGTCTTGCCGCTGCATGTAATGTTTTATTTTCGGGTGACAGATGTTCTGTGACATATATAGGCGATGAATTTAAGTTTTTTAATCCTAGATCACAGGACTGTAATTTATTTTTCGAATTAATCTTGTTATGTTTCATAACAGCCGCTAGTAATGTATCCCGAAGGCGGGGACTGCTTAATTTTACAAGTATAGAGCGGGGACGAGAGCTCTCCGATAGTTTCTTAGCAATACGAGAGCAGTAGTAAATATCTTTTTCTAATAAGGGACATTTTACCACTCGGCCAAGTTGTTCTATCATTTTTATTAAGTTTTTGGACTTTGATTCTGGTACGCATTGTATTTCTAGGTTAGTAGTTCTACTTAATTGATCCATTTGATTAAAACGAGTAGTTAAGTTGTTAATTGACGCTTTGAGGGAGCTATTTTCTTTTTCTAGGTTAGTAATCTTTTTAAAATTTTAAATTAACATCCACGTAACCAGATAGAATATCCTTTAATTCTTGCCTAATCAATGTTCGCAATACGTCTTCAGAATGAAATGCACAAATAGATTTATCTATATCATGACATACTTTCGTGAGTAGTTTAACATTAATGCAATCAGATGATAAATTACCGTCCATAATACTATTTTGTGCTTGATATTCGATGAGATTACAATCAGAGTTGTTATATTCAAAAACGGATTGTGTTGGTGAAATGTTATTGCTTGTATTGAGCTGGCATCTACATGGATGACATATCCAAGAACCTTTTTTGTTTTTACTCATATTATTAAAAGCATTTAGCTGCATTTTAGCACAAGTTATATCATATATCGAAAAACATTGACACTTTAAAAGTTCTTTATTAGGAATCTTGTTGCTACAGCCAGCGCAAATCTTTGACATTTTCGTCGGCAATAAAAGTATTATAATGTATATAAATATAACTCTCTATGTGGCGAAAGAGTAATCAAAAACCAAAAACCATTCATGAATATTTATACTATAATAAAATAATACAATAAATGCATTCAAATTAATATCAGTTGACATATAGTATGTCAAAATTTTTCTTTAGTCGGAATCCTATTTGTACTTACGTATTTCAAAGTGTTTTAGTTTTGAAACTGTTAAAACACAAATGAAAAAATATTATTTTCAAATTATAAAATCACACATCACTCCTTTCTGTAATTTATATATGTAAAATTAATTAATTTCTCTAAGGAACAAATATATTGTTGTTGACACGACATTGACATGAAAAACAATTCAGTGCACACATATATGTACAATATATAGGTACATAAAATAAATAGTATAAAATATTCTACGTGAAAAAAATACATGAATGTATCAACTAGCGACCGGTTTTATCGGTTACGAACGATATTAGATAATATCAAATTCCTTCCAAATACAAAAAGCCATATATTAATTACCCTATGAATTTACGCGTGACTTTGCAAAGCAAAAAGGCCAAATTATTGTGTTTTAATAAAACGCAATGTAGACATTTTCTATGCTTGTAATTAAAAAAAAATCCTGTGCCAAAAACAAAAATTTTATGCATCCTTTTCGCACTCGGCATGCAATACTTTTTAGTGAAAATATCAATAGTTATTTATAAACATGTATACAGTATTCTTTTGTTTCCATTTTGTCAACATACACGTAATTGATTCAGAAGTATTTAATGGTACCTAAACAGTAACGTTACATAATTTAAAAGGGGCATAATATCGACATGTGAGACCATTAAAAAGTTAAAAGGGTACACTTAAGGCAAGCATCCGTGTCACAGAGGTTGAATTCTGGAAACAATGCCCCGCGGGGTTGCCGCGTGACATATTCACAAGTAGCGCGTTTTACCATTCGTTCTGAGTGAATGTATGCATGCATTCACTGTATGAATATTGGCTTTGTTTTTGACAGCTTTGTATATCTTTTATAACTTTTTTTATTGAAGCACGACTTAGTGATTGCACTATGGCTGATGTTAAGCATAGTACAATCCAAAAACATCGGCAACCACCAAGAGACAGATTATCCATCGCCGGTCGCCGCTGTCATGCCGGCCATAATGACGAAAGTCACCCGGTACTGGATATGCACAGACTGATCCCGAAACGCGACGCGCAGAAGCGAGTCACTATGACGAGCTTTTTCGTCATATACCTGGTGGTTGCGACCCAGTCAGGCTGTAAAACCCCACCACCCCGCTTTCACCATTACCTCGTTCGTTATTCAGCAGGGTGCACCACGTGCAGGTGAGGTTGGCTTGGGTGTCTCAAGTCTTAAGATGTTACTTGAGACCCCTTGCACCCCAAAAAAGTTTTCAGGCAATGAAAAAATATAGCTAGAATATAAAGGTAAATTTCGCCGCCGCGCCGCTGTCAAAACAAATATAGCTAAGATGGAAATCGGCTGCTTCGAAACTCCGTCTAACCCCAGTTCGATTCCAAGTAACAGCAAGAGATTTTTTTTTGGTAAAATAAATACTAATTTTGTGAGGCAAGTCTAACAGTTTATTTTAATTTAAAAATGTTTTTTAAAGGACCGAACTAATAATTATATATCAAACGCCGAGCTATTATATAAATTTAATCCGCTTATAAAAAAATATTTGCATAATTTTTGCGCTTTCTGTCGCTCTCTTTGCTTGTGAGTATTTCATTTCTTTAATCGATACGCAATATCCTGTAAATTTGAAGTCGTTTAGATTAATATTAATATAAAATAAATAAACATCGACATAGAATAAATTTAGTACAGACATCAGCCGAACGTTTTTTTGAGTTTCCTCTGCCCTAATTCATTGTGACAACTTGACAAACACTAATTATAATATCGAGGCCAATTCACTACGCTTTTTTCGGCGTTGTTATTCATAGACACCGTTTGACTTTTTTCTTATATAAAAATGGTCTCAACAGAATACGCTTTTTAAATCTAAAAAACATTGATTTCTTGAACGAAACTATTTGTAAAAATACTAATTGATATCTTACTACATTACAAAATTTTATATTTTCATTGAATGCGCATGAGTATTGCTTTAATTAGGTGTATTATTCTATAATTCGTGTATGTTGATGGTTAATAAACTTCAAATATGTAGTATGTAAATGTAGTGTGTCTGTACTTTTTCGATTTTACGTTGAAAAAATTACTGCAGGTTTCTAGGAATGAGTAATAAGATATGTTACAACCATTTTTTAAAATGCTTGTCTGTCCATCTATATGTTTGTTTGTATGAACACGTATCACTGCTAAAATACAGGGTTTACAAACAAACCACATCAAGAAAATCATAAAGCATATCGTCGAAAACAACTTAGTCTTTGTTTCGTTAAAATCGGTGCATTATATCAAACGAGAGAAAAAATATAATAATACAAAAAAAGGACTTAATACATTTAGATGACTTTTTTAAACACTGTTTTTTACATAAAATTACACGCAGACAAAGTCGCGGGTACAGCTACTATCAAAATATATGTATTTACTAAAATGTACATTATCCTAACGTGAGATGGACACAATCAGGCGTCTTCTGTAAACTTATAAGTAACTTATCAAATAGTGTCTCAAAACTTCTTAGAACAGATATTAGATATAGTGTATATTACATATACATATGACCCAAAATAATAACATTTGAACGATATGTATTTGAAATCTACACGACGAACAGTAATAAATATAATATTATTTTAGAAATCAAAAGCGTAAATAATTTCAACAATTTATTTAAGTACTTTATTATTGTTATATTAAAATAACCTACCTAGGTAAAATAGGTAAAAATATAAAAGGTAAAATAATACTATACATTTTAGTGAACAATATGTATTGTATTACACAATACGTTGTATATTAAATATTTTTTAACCTTTATACGTAAAGCCCACATAATACCAAAAGGATATAGAACTATAAAAATATATAGTAAAAAAAATATTCATTAATATAGATAGAAAGAAATAGTCGTAATAAAATAGACCAGAATAGAACATTAATAGACTAAACGATCACGCCCAAGCCATTGTTAAAGAGGTCCTGACGCCCGAAATATATGAGCTCCAACGAAAATCTATAGCGTCCAAACAATACCCTAATCCCGTATTCCCGCCCTACTTATAGATATGGAGCTACCTCAATTTCACCAACAAGATCCAACGTAATGTGTTACGAATGGTGTGCCTTGATAAGGAAAAACGGGTAAATAAGGATTCCTGAGAGGCGAGTGCGACCGGAAAGGTTCAGACGGGGTGCGGGAAGGAGGGGAGTTCCTGCGGTGGATATACTACAGCCGTTCGCCGGTTGCCGGTCGCCGATTACCGGTCGCCGGTTGCCGGTAGCTGACCACTGTAGTACACAGTTGGAAGCCACCACATGTTCAGTTCTTATAGAACAAAGATACCGTACCAACAATATAACATGCTTTACGTCCTACAATCTCTGTAAATAAATTGATAAAATGGCTGCCGTTGTTGGCGCATCACGCAAAAACAACTGGATAGATTTCGATTATTTAAAAAAAAAATGTCCTTATATAAACAAAAATATGATGATATCTTCATTTAGTATAAACGTCTAGGAAACTATGATTTTTCTAAGCAATATAAAATGCTAAAGCAATTTTGTAAGCAAAGATATATTTGCTTTTAATTTTTCATACTTTTTCATTTGTAACTAAAACGTATTGGTAAGATAATAAATAATGCGGACGAACTCGCAATTATTAATTAGTTTTATATAAGCCTAAAGGTTACAATGCGCTTGCCAAAAAAGCAAGAACAAGAATTATATAAGCAATATATCTCAAAGATAGTGTTTCTATAACGACTTTGATTTCCTCCGAGCACATTCAAAGGATTTTATTCACAGGGAAAAAGAAAAAGCAGACTAAGGATAGGAATAAAAAATGCACAGAAACACGGAGGTCGGAGTTTTTCCTGTCACCGATCACAAACAATGCGTCCATTGTAGGGCTGCAAGCTCGGTCCCGCGACCCCGCGCGGTGTGCCGGAGGAAACGAGCGTCTTTTGTTTCCATCAGGCGCGCCCCCTGCGGAAACGAGAACTTTGAACCCGCGGTCATCTGTTTACATCACGCCAACTAGAAAAAATGATATCCGATTATTCGTACCGCGGATGTTGCTATTGTTATGCGTAGCGCAGACTGCCGTACCGCGGCCATGCCATGGTGAATAAATCAATACCTTACGTAAATATTTGCTACATTCGATTGAGGTTCGAATAAAAATTCAGAGAACGTTCTTTATGTCGACGTGAATTGTTAAGATTCAAGCTACCGGCGTTTTTGGATTAGATATACCTTCACATATTCAGATACGCGAAACTTACGTTATCTATACTAATATTATAAAGAGGTAAAGTTAGTGAGTTTGTGACGTTGTAGGAGGTAATCACAGGAACTACTGAAAAATTCTTTGTATATTATGTAGTTCATTTATCGAGGATGGTTATAGCCTACATATTATCACGCTAAGATCAATAGTAGCGAAATACCAATAAAGAATGTTTAAAAATCGGGGTCTTTTTTCCTCGTGAGAGCTTCCACTGCGTGTTAGCGTTAGGCCAAAGTAACTATTCCACGCGAACGAAGTCGCGGGCAGAGGCTAGTGTTATATACGTTGAAATCTACGAGTAAAGTCTAAAGTTAAGACCTTCTTACGTAACAAGTTTATTGTTACGTGGGAAGGTATAGTAAAAAAATGATACCGAAATATACAAAGAAAATTTCATCTCAAAGTTTTAATTTCTAGTGTTCTCTCGCATAAAAGATTGGCACAGAGTATTTAATTTACTATATGACAAAAATACTTTCCTACTAAATAATCTAAAAATTGAGACACGTAAATAATACAGTCAAATATATGAAATATCTGGCACAAGGGCGACACCTCACGAGGATGTCGAGGTCATCGGTGATACGAACCTAAAGCAAAGCGGCTAAAGAAGTTTTCGCTTCAAAAAAATCTAAGATTATTCCCATGATTGATTATATACACTACCATTTATTTTTATGATCTTGTTTTAACAATGTCTTACGTATATTTATCATTTTATTAAACGTTCCTACCTACTCGGATGTAAGGTATTATTTCATCAGAGAAAATTCCTATTTTCCCGTACATTTCACGTTCAAACTATATTGAATTACTGGCCACATGCACGTTGCAACCTCGGGAAATATTTATAAAATTATAGTAGCGAAACTAGATTTACCCTAATAGCTTTAGACGATAGGAAGATTATATCAAAAATATTAAGAACGAAAATATTTTAAATAAAATAGAATTTTACTTAATGAAACGTTTATATAGCCGTTTTCTCAAATATCTCACAGATAATAAAATAGACAGATTTTATTTCACTGTCAGTTTTTACTAACGATAGTAAAAGTATTCTAATAGTTATAACGTTAGTATACTACTCTTTTATATCATAGGATGCAAACAAACAGGTGAGACACCTGGTCACCTGGTCACCACCATCCATAGACACCAGAGGAGTAGCAAACGCGTTATCAGCTTGCGTTGGTGGGGATGAGGGGAGGGGGAATGGGAAGAGAGGAAAGGAAGAGGGAGGGAGGTGGGCCTCCGGAACTCTCACTGACCGAACAAAACGCAAAATGCAAGCACTGTTACTTCACGTCGGTTTTCCGTGGTTCGGATGGTACTGCCCCGGGCGAACCGACCCCATTCATGCTGAAACCAGTTATAGCTTCAGCGTAGCTATCAAATTACTACTCGTACACACATTCATTTGTTTCTAAATAAAATATCAGATATCTGTTTACTTCTTTGATAGAAATTGCTACGCTAAAAAAAGCATTTCAAATATCGGAATTTATATTGAAAACAAAATGAAAGGATTTTTACACGATACCAAGGTAAAATAAATCTGATGAATAAAAGGCAAAATAACACAAAAAGGTAACGACCCGACATTTGCACAGCAACCGAGAGGAAAAACAAATGTTAAACATATTTTAGACAATTAAAACTCTAATGAGGGAACGGGGAGACGGGTCACAATGTTGTCTACAACAGAAAATGAGCTTTCGGAGATTTATATAATTGTTTTCATTAAAATTAAATTATTTTCATCCACGTGTAGTATCTGGTACGGACACGAATTTGAAACTTTTGTTCAGAAACAATAAATAATACAAAATACATAATTAAAATGTTTCATGGACTAATAGCAGGTCAAACAAACAACGTGAAATAATAGACAAATAAATTATTAACAACTAGCTGAGACCTGCGACTTTGTTTGTGTTATTTAGTATCTCATTAATATGCTTTACGTTCAGGCGAAAAAACAAGCACAACATCGCTTGCCAGCATGAAAAAAAAAAACAGAATATTGGACGCGTAGTTTTTATAATAATCATAGTTTCTTTAAACAATTAGAGATTTATTAAATATGGCTATCATGACAAGCATTTTTTTATATAAGAAGCAAGTGTTAAGGAAGTACAACTAAAAAAATTATCGAAACCTATCCAATAGTTTTTCGAGTGATGCAAGACGCCCGACGATAAGCCAGCATCAAATTATTTATATAGTATAATTCTTCGAAATGATGTATTGTATGTAATCCATGTATTTATCAAAATTTTATATTTTCGAAACTTTACCTGCTCTACAGGCATGAAAACAGAACATATCATACGAGCATGTATGATATTAGCTAAGATAAATGTTCAGCTTTGATAACAAATAACAAATGCGTTGTAACAAATAACACTTTTATAATAATATTTTGAAAAAAAATACATCTATAAATAGCATAATCCCAAACTATGTTTTACTAGCGGGCCTGGTAGACGTAGTCCCGCTCTGATAACAAAAAAAACCTTCACAAATTGTATACCTAACCCTTCTTCATCAATTACTTTATCTAAAGTTGAAAACCGCATGAAAATCCGTTCAGTAGTTTTCGAATTTATTGCGAACAAACAGACATACGTGGCAGAGGACTTTGTTTTGTAATATGTAGTGATGTACCTGTTATACTTTTATGTAGTTATCAGAGACTAACGTAAATGACAGAAAAAATCGGTAGGACAAACATTTCATTGGTTACAAATGTTTGCTTAAGCCGAATAACCTACCCGAAACTTTTGATGAAACCAGTAAAGTTCATCATATAACTTGTTGTGGCTCAATTATAATAGTTAAACGTCGATAAAGGTATAAAGGAAAATAATATTTCTTGACCGACTGATTTATTGTTTATAAAAATTATTATCTAAAAGATACATTATACATAGTAAGAATAAACCCTAAAATGAATTGATGTTTAGAAATCACTGTATTTTTAGTCTATGCTGATATATGATAACATAGCGTTCCAATTTAATACTCTATTACCTTAAATCTGTGATCTTATAGATCATTCATTTCATAATTTCTCATTTTTATTCTTTGATAGTGAACATCATAAAACCATCCCAGGTCATAAATACTGTACGCATGACTAACACATAACAGATAACAATCTTACCTCGAAAATAATTTGCATTATCGTTCGATCCTATGAAGTAATTACATAACCTTATTTTTAAGAAATATCATAAAACTGTATTGTCGAATTATTAAAATAAACAGAATTTACGGTGTTTCTTTGATAATCTATTGGTTAAAACTTTTTTACATCCAAACCTAATGTTATATTAAACGAGAACCATCCCTTTTATCAAAGATAAAAAAAAGTACTTTCATTTTGAGATTTACTTTCTCTGGTACTGTTGACTGTGACAGAATAAACAAATTAATAAATAATGGGAGCTCATTTTTTCCGAATGTAGCAATGCTTGATACGCTCGCGATCCGGGAAGATAATTTGTCAACAACTGCCAACAAGTCAACATTGGTCTGTTACATGATACGTATTGCTTATTACTCCTATAAATCATTGCTATAATTACATTACGAATAAGTTTTACCTATCAGTGGAGGTACTCTCGCCGGCTCGCGTTGTCTTTTTTCGCAGTCTAACCTAACCAAACCGGAATAAGACCAAGCAATGTTTTGAAGGGCTGCATTTGCAATTCGCATTTTGATATAAAGGTTAAGGGGGCAGGAGCAACGGGAGAAGAAGGTGATTTCTCTTCCTCGCGGAAAGTCATAGTTACTGAGATAGTGAGATAGTAGTCTCTCCAAACAAAGCGATTTCACGCCCACGCCCGCGTAACCACAGATCACGCCGCCGTGGTCTGGGGGTAAATTTCGCTCACGCACACCCGATTAGGCCTCCCTCGGCAGCGGCTCAAGCCTAAATTCGATCCCTCGGTAGGGAGCCCTTGAGTGCGTTGCTTGCGCGATACGGTGACACAAAATATACATAACTGCTACAACACTACACGATCACCCCCGACACACGTGCACGCCTACACGCTTACACATGAAAGTGGAAGGGTTTACTTTGTCCCTTATCGAACTGAAAAAAACTTCAAATTTTCCGATAATAAATATATGGAGGAGTTGTTGAGGCGTGTATGCTTGTTACATGTCGGCGTAAGCCGGCGGAAAAATATAAATAATAAATTCAAATTCAAATATCTTTTTTATTCAGTTTATTTAAGTTCGGAAACTACCCAGTCATCGAGAAGAACCGGCAAGAAACTCGATCTGGTTAATCTTTTCACATTACAATTACAAAACATTAACCCATAAAATAATAATATTAATCCAGTCTATCAACCCCATTATAATAATATCGTGATATCTCAATATAAAATAACTAATTCGTTTGCACAAATTAATTATCCAGAGTCTAGGTTAAACGACTTGCAACGTACGTATGTACCGCGTGTCGCCAAAGCCAAGACCAACTTAACGCCGGTTGCTCCGCTCCTTTTATAATAAAATCGAGTAGTGGGAAAAGAGGCATAACCGGGTGACGCAACTAGTGCGGGTAGTTGGTAGGCACCAACACGGCCATCGGATAATTTTATTAAAATGTGGCTTCGCGCCGACATACACATACACGTTTCAACAACTCATACATATATGAATAGCTAGCTAGGTTAGGTAAGATGGGTCGCGATTTTGCATACAACAGGCAAGTTAGATATAGTATAGAGAGAGTAGTCAAAGTTTTGAGGTTATGTGTTACCTCCGAACAATCATTGGTAATGTTGTATATGACCAACTTAATGATTTTTAAGTTAAAACAAAGGGTGGTGATTTCTCCTCCCCACGGAAAGTCATAGTTACTGAGATATTCATGATCAAAGTTTTGAGATTATGTGTCACCTCCGAATAATCATTGGTAACTTTGTATATTACCAACTTGATGATTCTCAAGTTAAAACAAAACAGTTTTGTATCGGTTTGGTAAGGTTAGGTTAGACTGAAAAAAAAATAAGCGGCGAACGCGGTGCGTTTAATACACAATTACCTCAGTGGACTTTTCTGTGAGAATTGCTACTTATTAAATATTTCTCATGGTCCATAAAAGATACTTTGTTGACCCCTCCAAGTAGATTATTAAAAGTATTGACTTCGACCATAAGCTACAAAAGGGATTCGGAGTATTAACATTTGTGGTTTCAAAAGTTTCAAATTTGCGGTTACCTCTAGTCAGTTAGTTGCTCTATTCGCATGTCCCTTGATGTTAATACTTGCGTATTTCATTTGGGGTTTTTGGCTGTCATGTAGTGCATTTTATATTTTATTCATAATCTTGTGTTATTTGACTCTATATTTTGTAAATTTGGTGGTGTTTTACGTAGTATAGTTAGTTTATTATGTATAAGTGAAGTGAATGGAAAATAATACCACGGAGCATGAAATTCTGAGATGCCACAAAAACTCCCTAGAAGGTACTAAGAAGGGATCCACCATCTTGTTAGTATATTGAAATAATCACACGACGCTTGTAATATTATTGTATTGTGCGGAGCCAAAACAAGAAAAAGAAAAAGGTATTTCATTTTAATAGACTTTGGCTAATACATATACTAAGAATATAAGAATTATAAAACTTCATATCTCTGTTTAGATTACAGTTTAGTGAAGAGTATTATTTGAACCAGAATGATATTTTACTAGTTCTTACGCGTGTAAATATAGGTTTGATCAATATCTCGGGCACAAAAGAACATTTCTTCTGGGTGAAAGATATCATATATCGTTTTTTGTATACCTGATGCGTATACAAGATTTCATTATAGTCAATTGAGTGAGTAGTTAAGACGTGAAAATGTAACAAACTATAATAATAAATACAACATTACATTAAAATTAGTATTAGTTACAATTAGAAAGTCAATTTAAATGATACCTTTCTTTACGTGGGGAAATCCCTTATGGATCCCCACCCTACCGGGGGAGAGGGTGGCTAATGTCCGAGTTGCACGGACTAAAACCCCACGGTGTACCGACAGACCGTAGTGTTGGGGTGGTAAGGGATCGTTCTAGGCTATTCCCCTTAGATAGCCGCCCCAACAGTCCGCCCGGCGGATGGTAGCCACCGGGCTCCTACCTATAGAGAGGCAGCTGGGTACACACCAGCTGCCTCCCCTCTTCCGCCGGACCTGTGCAATGAGGGGATGAGCCCCCCAACTACATCCCCTCAGGTCCGGTTACGTTGGTAGGAAGAATTGGGCAAAGCGCCACCTCCTGCCGGTCCTCCGTTGGCCAAGACAGCCACTGAGGGGTTCCGCCTCGCGGGCCCTCTCCGTCGCCTCCTGTTGCGAGATGACTTCCTCGCAAAAGGAGGCCACTGCTTTCCACGCCTGCTCGCTGCCGAGCATGGACAAAACCACGCTCAGCAGCGACAGATCTTATCCTACCATCGCCGCCAGTGTGCGACGCTCTACTTCCCACGCAACACACTCAGACAGAGTGTGCTGTGCAGTATCCTCCTCAGCGCCGCACTCATGGCAGGGGGCGGTCGGCTCCCTGCGAGCGATCCGGTGCAGGTACCACCCGAAACAACCGTGTCCGGTCAGCACCTGTACCAGCCTGAACGTCAGGGAGCCCCACTCCCGACTAATCCATTTGCACAGGGCCGGGCGGACGCCATCAATGGTGTACGTTCCGTAGCACGCGTCCGCCAGGTCCTGCATCCATCTCTCGACTGCCTTCTCCTGCAACTCCCGCCTTTTAACTTCTGTCTTCCTGGGAGCCGGAGGCTCCCCACTATACTTTCTCGCCGCCGTGAATTCGTAAACGGTGGCGAGCACCCCAGCCTTCAGCTCCCAGGGAAGAGAGCCGGCGAGCGTAAAGGCTGCCGCCGATGACACCGTCCGGTATGCTCGGATTGCCCTCAGTGCCACCGTACGCTGCGCACTGCGCAGCGATCGCACGTTGGCGGCACCGAGGGCATCAGTCCAGACTGGTGCCACGTAGACGACCATCGCCAGCACGACTTCCATGAAGAGTCGACGGCACCCGGCACCCGGCCCTCCAATATTGAGGAGCAACCGGCCGAGTGCCGCCGCCGCCCTAGCAATTGGCAGCCCGAGCCCCGCAAAGTGGATCTCGAACCGCCAGCGCCCGTCCAGGGTGAGGCCCAAGTACCTCATCCGGGCGCCCTCCTCCATAAGAAAGAGTATGGCCTCGGTCTTCTCGAGGGCCGCCCTGAGGCCCAACCTTCTTATGCGCCTGACCACAAGGGTTGTGGCCATCGTGGCCAGGTGCTCTACCTCTCTCCAGTCCTCCCCCCCCTCGGGCCACGACTAGAGTGTCATCCGCGTAGCAGATTAGGCGCGCTTCATATGGGAGCGCACCGCGGAGCACCCAGTCGTAGCCCATGTTCCACAAGAGCAGCTCCAGTACCGACCCCTGAGGAATCCCACGCCTTGTGGCCCGCCGGACCATCCGCCCGTCGCCGTCAACGTAGGCGACCTCCCTGTTTTCCAGGTCAATTGATACCTACAGCATTTTTTTATAAGTAAAAGTTAAGCTATTGTAAAAAATAAAATCATTGCAAATAACAGTTAATAGTGTCTCTACTGGATGGTATTTTAATTCAAATAACATTAATCTAGTTGTATAAATAAATAAATACACAAACTGTTAATTATATAATTTAAGAAAATTTTATGCCAATAAATATGTCATTAATTTCAGTATCAAAAAAGCCAACTATGAAAACGTTAGTGCCGCTAAATTGTTTTCTCGTTCAGAAATATGAAACGCCGGTACCGCATGAAGAGGCAATTTGTCGGCAACGATCGCTCTACTCCTGTTTAATGTTATCGGTGTACGTGCAGGGTTCAGTGGTTTAATTAGTCGTTTATTCGCGTTAAATTATTCATTATAAATTGTTCAATGAGTACACATGTTCGTATAGGAAAAGTTAAGGATTTCGAATACGTATTTGATTATTTATCACATGAATCAAAACAACAATCCTTAACTATACTAATATTATAGAGAGGTTAAGTTTGTGAGTTTGTGACGTTGTAAGGGGTAATCTCAGGAAATACTAAACCTTTTTTTGTTATCGAACTAACTACGCTATTTATCCAGCAAGATTTTAACATCTTCACCAGACTACGAACTACTAAACCTATTTTAAAAATTTTTTTACCAATAGAAAGTCATGTTATTTGTGAGTGCCATAGTCTATATATTAATCCGAATAATGAAAAAACTTTTTTGTGTCGGATTTGCAAAGTTTCTTACGAACACTGCCTCAACGATGAGAGATATATGATAGAGCTCAGGAGAAAAATTGTAGGGCTTAATAATCCCTACAAAAGAGTCACCAACACCTTATGTGTAATTTTTATATTTAAGTCACAAAAAGTAGTTTTTGTAAATAAAAAAAATAATTTAAGTCGTTAAGTGATGTCTATGTGACCACATATTATCAACAACAAATATAAATTATTAACAATAAGCAATGATATAATAACTGAGCCATACATACTATAACATTGATAAAGGCAAATGTGAGTTTGTTTGTTTACTCTTTCACATCTTAACTACTGTCTGATCTAATCTTAGCGATCGCTTGCTATTAAGTTTGTATACTGGTAAGGGGCACAGTTCTCTAGAGATAGCTTACAAATTTAACGCAATCGGAACCGCGAGTAAAAACTAGCATTAGCAAAATTATATGATTAATTTGTTTAAAAAAGTAAACTGTGTATTCGCTTTTACTAAATCAAAATGGTTTAAATATTCCAATATCCTTATAATTTAGTAAAATGAAATACATATTTAATTTATACTTTTTTAAAGCTTTGTCTAAACCACTTTTAAAGTGCCAGAAACTGGCCAACCCATATTTCAAACTCACTAAGACCAGTAACAGTTTTTAGGTTATAATGTTAGGTTTTAAATCAAAGTCTTAAAGTACATTACCGATTTGCCGGACTTCACGTTCAAACGCCGTGCGGCGCCGTATCAAGCTAGCTTTGATGTCAAAAGGCTATTAAATCAATACAGGAAAGATGGTGATGTCTGAAATGAATACACCCATTCTCTGCATTCGCTAAAAACCGTTATAACTTAACGTAACATAAAATACGTACGTCAAAGAGATAGACCAAATTGTGTTTCTAAACGGTTCTTCTCGTTGAGTGGGTTATTTTTCGAACCAATGGTAATTTTGACCTTCGTAATTAAAATAACTACATGACAAGATATGATATCGCTTACAATAACATAATTTAAGTTATGTCTGAATATACGTATATATTGTAATACTTCGTTATTATAATGAATATTGCTAATTACGACATTTCCGATAAGTAAGACATTTAACTAATATTTTTAGTGAATTATATTCGTTTAAGCAATGACCTGCATTCTGAACAAATTAAGTATATAACAAAATTTACATCTGGTACATAATAGCTATGAATACCGACATACTATTGTAATAATAAAGAAAAACATAGCATTACTATTTCATACAATTCATTGTAATTCACGGGAATAAATTACACGCGTAGTATATATAATTAAACCCCACTTTTTTCAGCAGAGTTGGGTCGTTATGAGTTTTTTGCTGCGTTATTTTATAGCAAAACGAATAATGTTACAGCAATTATGTGTATGCTATAAGTATCTATCTTCCATATAATGGTAACTGAATAAGACGAAATATATCTTCCCCGATCCCCTTGATAAAATAACGGCAGTGAACGATTCATACCTAGCCGTCTATCTAAAAAGAGTGTGCTAACACCCACGCCCGCGTAACTAAAAATGGCGCCGACTTGGTATGGCAGTCAATTTCGCTCTCGCACACTCGCCACGACTCTGCCTGGCAGCGTGTGGAGTCTTGGCCCAAACCCCCTGAAGTGAAGACCTCAATTACGCTGTTAGCGTGATACAGATATAATGCATTCACTAGCTCACCAATACGACAGAGATCATACCACACACGTGTACACATATACTTTATTCTTAGTCTGGCCATAAGTACTATAACAATTAAAAAGAACAAAATAATACATTTGATTTTGGAATCTGTCATTTTTATATGATTATTCATTGAGTTTCCTTATTTTGGCGCCAATACATTGTACAATATTTTACGATATTAAAATGGCGTGGAATGATAAAGAGAACCGAATCGTTGTGATTGCATTACATAATGTATGTATGGAGCTAAATGCAATACTTAAAGCTCTTCAGGTATACAGGTAGGTATACACATATTGCGGAAAGTTTTTTTACTTCGTTTCTCTTATCTTTTTTTAGTTATCTAGCTTGAGCCAAATTATCAGATTCAAAATACGTGTACGCGCTCGTGAAGCAAATTTGAAGGTACTCATATGATTCTCATCAACGCATTCACGTATGGATAGAATAGCGTAGAATAGATTACATAGATACACGATATAATATTTAAGGCAACAGCCTAAATAGAAGCACCCAAGGTATGCCTTTCAGTTCATTGTCATACGGTTGAGTGCCTTCTGTACTCGCCCAAAAAGCGCGGTAAAGCTGTAAGGGCCCGTCTGATCTACAGCCATATTCAGGTAAAAAAAAAACTAAACAATTTACTAACGAATAACCGTAACTGCTTGTATTCACAGCGTAAATAAGTAATTTAAAATTATTCTGATTTATAGTTACTTCTAAGCACTTAACTTATAAATGTACAAAGTTCTTACATGTTCAAATTTTCTACTAAGATTAACACATTATTCTCACAACAAATAAAACTCTTATATAATCAGGTAAAGTCATCTAAAAATAATTTAAAAAACTGCTTTGCAAATTAGGTCAATAACGCTGCGTCATTATCACAAAATGGTTCCGAAAACAAATTGCTTTTAACGCGAACAAGATCTCTGCACATGACATGAGCTTTTAGAAGAATATGGAAAATATTCGCCACAAGAAACTATTTTTTTTTAACTGATATTTTTATAGTGCATTTTATTGTATTTAACAACACGTGAGTTCAAAATTAAACTCAAATTATTGGTAGTTTTTGGCGTGATTTTAGGCTGTCATGTAGTAAATTTTATATTTTATTCATAATCTTGTGTTATTTGACTCTATATTTTGTAAATTTGGTGGTGTTTTACGTAATATAGTTTATCGTGCATAAGTGAAGTCAATGGAAAATATTACTATGGAGAGTGAAATTCTGAGATGCCACAAAAATTTCCTGGTAGGTCTAACAAAGGAGCCACCATCTTGTTAGAATATTGAAATAATCATACGACGCTTGTAATATTATTAACTCCACGACAATGGCAGTGATAATTCGAAAGATTGGTTATCTATACTATAATAAAACAGTAACAAATCGAAATCTGTACATTAAATATTTTTTATTTTTCCCTATCCTATTCTATATAGTTTAGAGGAATTTTTCCGACACAAAATACATATAGGAGTTGTTGAGACACGTATGTTTCTTACACATGCATGTTTCAATAACTCATATACGTATATCTAGATAGCTTAGCTTAGGTTAGCTTAGATAGGTCGTGGTTTCACCCTAGTCGTAGCCCGGGGGGGTGACTGGAGAGAGGTAGAGCGCCTGGCCACGATGGCCACAACCCTCGTGGTCAGGTGCATAAGAAGGTTGGGCCTCAGGGTGGCCCTCGAGAAGACCGAGGCCATACTCTTTCATGGGCCTCGGCGGGGGCCACCACCTGGGGCCCACATTATGGTGGAGGGCGCCCGGATCAAGGTGGTTGTTGCCCACATGAGGTACCTGGGCCTCACCCTGGACGGGCGCTGGCGGTTTGAGCTCCACTTCGTGGGGCTCGGGCCGCGAATTGCTAGGGCGGCGGCGGCACTCGGCCGGCTGCTTCCCAATATTGGGGGGCCGGGTGCCGGGTGCCGTCGACTCTTCATGGGAGTCGTGTGGGCGATGGCCGCCTACGAGGCACCGGTCTGGGCTGATGCCCTCGGTGCCACCAACGTACGCGCGCTGCGTAGTACGCAGCGTACGGTGGCACTGAGGGCAATCCGGGCATACCGGACGGTGTCATCGGCGGGGGCCTTTGCGCTTGCCGGCTTTCTTCCCTGGGAGCTGGAAGCTGGGGTGCTCGCCGCCGTGTACGAATTCACGGCGGCGAGGAGGCGTAATATGGGAGCCTCCGGCTCCCAGGGAGATAGAAGTTAAAAGGCGGGAGATGCGAGAAGAGGCTATAGGGAGGTGGATGTAGGACCTGGCGGACGCGCGCTTCGGGAGGCACACCGTCGACGCCGTCCGCCCGGTCCTGCGGGAGTAGATTGGGAGGAGATGGGAGGAAGTCATCTCGCAAAAGGAGGCAGCAGAGAGGGCCCGCGAGGCGGACCCCCTCAGTGACCGTCTTCACCATAGGAGGACCGGCAGGAGGAGGCGGCGCTTTGCCCAACTCCTCCTGCCACCGTAGCCGGACCTGAGGGGATGCAGTCGGGGGGCTCATCCCCTCATTGCACAGATCCGACGGACGAGGGGGGGCAGCTGGCGTGTACCCAGCTGCCTCTCTATAGGTAGGAGCCCAGCGGCAACCTTGCGCCGGGTGGACCGTTGGGGCGGCTATTCAAGGGGAATAGCATAGAACGATCCCTTGCCGCCCCAACATCACGGTCTGTCGGTACACCGTGGGGTTTTAGTCCATGCGAGTCGGACATAACCCACTCTCTCCCCCGGGAGGGTGGGTATCCATAAGGGATTTCCCCACCTAAAAAAAAAAAAGATAGGTCGTGGTTTTTGCACAAAACAGGCGACAGCCCAAGCAGAGGTCTTCAGTGCACCCTTAAGTTGGTCGCCCAAACATCCCAAGTCAGCTGAGTGAGTGCCTTCAACCAGGTCAACAGCGTTTACATTTTGAAAAAAAAAATGCGTCGATAACATACGCTACCACAATTATCGCTATCTTTATCATGCAGCCAGTACTGCACTAAACTATATCTGTAGCATATATTCTATATATGTATTATTTTTATAGCAATAAATCGGTTTTAATATTGAGTAAATAACTGAATTACTCTGAAAGATGAAATTTGTACTTATTTATATCGAAATATAATAATAATAATAAAATTACTGCTATTCTAACATGGGTTAAGATTACTTTTATTTTTAATTCCAGAAAATAGCATCAATTTTTTCTCAATTAAAAACATTATTCTCAATACCAAAAATGTCTTTCAATAATAATTCCATTTTAATTACGTTTCAAAGTTAGTGAAAAAAATACATTCTAAAATTATTTAAACATCAAAATTTTTGTCTGTAAAGGTACTCTAAATGCACAAATAAACGCAACTCTTACCGGCAGCCAGGTAGCCCGTTGTTGGGATGAATATAATATATAAAACTGGCTAGATTGATTCTTTCCGGTATGGCCTCTGCCTATGTAGGTAATTTCGCCAATATCAAGTGTGACAAATACACATTATGAATTTAATGCCAAATATTCAGTGTAACAACGTAGAATAATATACAATAGAAACATACATAGATAAATTAAAAAGGTGAAGGGCACTATGTTGTGAGTGGTACAAAGATTATTTACATAAATATATTTAAAATACGTTTTCGAAACAGTTTATAACTTTTAAACAATAGTTTCAAGCAAGTGACAGTGGATGCTTCGGCGCGATGTTTGACGCTTCAATACAGTGTTCAAATATTTTTCTTTAATACAATGGAGTATAAAAAGGTTTTAATACAAGTTAAAGATAGTTATGATAAAGTAAGTGGTAGAGATGTTTATTTAGTTTCATGTAGGTTAATTTTTACCTTAATTGATCCTGGTAGATGATGCTACGAACGGGTACTAGGCTTGTTTAAAAAAAATCACATGTAATGTGGGTATATGTTTGAGTGAATCCGTGGATAGTTTGGATTCACAATTGGAAACGGTAGTTGTGGCTGCAATCAGGTATCGGTTTTATTCAATTTTTTCGCGTTTAAAAATACAATTGAAACCAGTAATAACCAATTTGGTGCAGACGAAGTTGCACGGGTCAGCGAGTCAAAAATAAAGTTAAAAAAAAAACTCAAATTGTTTATCATAAACGTATTGAACCGGTTAGATGTTTAATTGTGTTATATAAGAATAAAACAACTAAAATTATATTAGAAAAATATATTAATAAATCCGACAATGATTTATTGACTTTAAGACTTCAATGTTGTTACGTTTTTTGACAAAAAGTGTACAAATATTGTAGTATACGGAAGGATCAATCGTGAACTACAAAACCATAAAATAGGCTTCTCCTTAGCCTATTTTTAAGGAAATAAGTATATATTCAAAGAGTGTTCCCAATTTTTATTTAATGTTAACGTTAAAGTTCATTAGTTTTTAATAAGCAAAACAAAAAGAAAATCGGTTGAAAAACAGAGAAGAGAAAGGTACTGAAATGTTTTGTCATCGCCTATTTATTAAGAGAGAACAATATTAACAAAGGTAATAAACCAAACAAAACTTACCGAATACAGCCAAAATTAGGATGGCTACCATCTTTTCCAAGCCTGAAATGAAGAAAACCTGATTAATACAGGTACGTTTAAAAATAGTCTTAGCAAAAAATAAAAAGCAATATACATAATTCTAATAGATAATGTTCAGTTATATAGCACGAGTGATTAACATAAACAGACTAGCTTTTAGTTTCACCTGTATATTTGTATATATTCAGGATCTCGGAAACGGCGCATCTATTTCCGTGAAACTTAGTATGTAGGTAATTTCGGGGACAATAAATCGATCAGCTAGATTTTATTCAAAAACTTTTTTAACTGATTTTTCAGACAATGAAAATATATAGATAGAATATAAAGGTAAATTTCGCCGGCGCGATCAAAACAAAAACAGTTCAGATGGAAATCGGTTGCTTCGAAAATTCGTGTAACCCTAGTTCGAATCCGAGTGACAGCTAAAGAGACATATTTTTTGGAGAAAATTGTAAGTTTTATAAGGTAAAACCTAACAGTTTAAATTAAAAATATTTTTTAAGGGACTAAGCTGGGCTCGGTCTGCCAGATACTTTTATCTATACGTCGGGAATAGTAACCTATTATATCTTTTTCTAAGCCCCCGGCAACGTTTATGCAAAATTTCATGGTAATCACTTGCATAAATGAAGGCATAACAAAACAAATTCATATTCATACTTATAATATTAGTTATATATACAACAAAATACAATGTAAATATAAAAGTTTTGATTATGATGGTGGATGGATGGATATAAGAGTGGAGGAAGACCGAAAAAGATATGGATGAAATGTCAGAAAAATGATATGTGTATTATAGGTATGAATACTGTCATTTTTTTTTTATATCATCGGATACGACCGAACCTGTGGGTCATCTGATGTTAAATGATCACTACCGTCCATAGACACTTGCAACACTAGGGGAGTCGCAAGTGCGTTACCAACCTATGTTTGAGAGGGGGGGGGAAGGGATGAGGACAGGGAGAAGGTGAGGAGAGGTGGGCCTCCGGCACTCGTACTGACCGAACGAAACACATCAATGCCAGCACTGTTAGTTCACGTCCGGTTTCTGTGAAAGGATGGTACTACCCCGAGCAAGCCGACCCATTCATGCTGAAGCCAGTAATAGCTTTAGCGTAGCTCTATCACCTACAGAAGACATCTGATAGGCGAGTGCGGAAAAGAAAAACATGTTGTGCCAACCCTACATATGTAGGTAGAATAAGGGTGAGGATGATAACTTATAATATTAGTTAGGATCTTTAATGAGTCGGATAGTATTAAATGCTGATTGATAAACTTTGTTGATAACATTTTTACATGTCAATAGTTAATCGCTATAAATTCTACTGCCGATGTTAACAGTTAAAGAGAGACCAGATTAGTCTCCCCTCGGTAGCGGCTTTTTTTTATAATAGCACGGCAAAGTTGCAGTCACTATGCCTGGTGGTAAGCACAGTGCAACCTAAAAACAACGGCGACTGCCGAGAGATACGTCATCCTTCGTCGGTCGTCGCTGTCATGCTGGCCTGCGTAAATGCCTCTTCAAGTTACGCTTGAAAGACCCCATATTATAGGAAAGACGGAACACTCTAGCCGGGAGATTGTTCCACAGCTTCACGGTACGGCAAAGATAGGATGTTTCGAACTTTTTAGTTTGTGCCCAGATAGGGTTTAACGTAAAACTGTGGCGCCGTAGAGCTCAAGCCTAGGTCCGCTCCCTCGGCGTGGAGCCCTTGAGTACGCTGCTCACGCGATACAGTGACATAAAACCTTACATCACTGCTACAACATCACACACATCACCTATACACACGTGCACGCTTACACGCTGTTTTTCTTTTTCAGAGAAATAAACGACAAGGAGTTCTACCCTTATTTTTCCCTATCCTATCCTATCCTATTCTACATAGTTTAGAGGAATTTTTCCGACACAAAATACATATAAGAGTTGTTTAGGTACGCATGCTTGGTACACATGCATGTTTCAATAACTCATATACGTATATCTAGATAACTTAGCTTAGATAGATCGCGAATTTTGAAAAAAACAGGCGACAACCCAAGCCGAGGTGCGCCATGTACCCTTGAGTTTGTCGCCCAAACATCCCAAATCGGCTGAGTGCCTTCAGCGCTCGCCTCAATATTTCGGTGAAGCTCTAAAGACCTTACCAGGTCATCAGCGTTTACATTTCGAAAAAAAAGAGTGAAAATGAAATAAATAAAAATATTTAAAAGTAATTTATGGAACACACAAAAGACTTAAAGATCGTACCACTATATTGTTGAACTGTAAAATAATTTTGTAATAAATATGTACAAAAAATTATTTTGGAAAGAGAACGCGTTAACAGGGTTCTAGTATTTGCGCTCTACTACAGTTAAATAACTTTCCTATGATCACTGAATACATTTTTTCTCATGTTATATTTACTCTATGAGTTATAAAATACAGACACACAAATTATTACACAGAAATATTTTTTGAATTATTAGAATTATCTAATAGTATTATAAAGTTAGAGACATTTAATATGTTACCTCCTTACAAACGCACATATAAAGTAGTCAAAGAGAGCAAAGAAATAGTCCGTAATATTATATCCGTACAGTGTTTTTTTTTTCTCGATCTGACTACGTTATTAACTTAGCAAGGTCTTAACAGCTCCATCGGACTAATCCGTACAGTGATAATATTAATAGAACTGAACATAATAATAAAAAACCATTGTTTCTACTAAGACTAAACTACAGATACGTAGACATGTATCATACTTAGCTTGTTAGATAATTTTTTATGTAATACTCATACAGAGTTCAAAAAATAAATATATATCACCGCAGAATATCACAAAATATTACGCTCCTAATAAAGTTATTCGTTGAAATGAGTATCAAAGTGGAATGAAACCTCTCGGGAACGCGTCATCTGTTGCTATGGCTACCTCTGAATTCAATTTCATATGATCTTCAATGGACTTTTAAGCCGGAGGTCTCTGAATTTTTCTTTTATTTCAATATGTTCTTATTTTATTGAACAACGTCTGAGACATATTGATTGTTGCGTTTTATGATTCACATTTACAAAATTATATTACTATTGCACAAAAACATAACTTTTTCAAATACAACAGTCAATTAGGCAATCCTAATAATAGTAATCATGTTGATTACAATTATTACGAAGCACGAAAACATTTAATAAGCAATTTAAATCTCATTGAATAGTAACATAGTACATTTAGCGGTACCCGGGAACGTATAAGTAGTACTAAAATAATTGTTTCAAATAAATAATTTATAATTTGTAACGTATCGTTTTATACATTTTACCTTTTTGTGAATAAACTTACATTATTATTTCTATTAACTTATTGATGCGATAACATTTAAATTGAGTTATTATGTATCTAGACACTTCTCATCAATAATTATACAACTATTAAACTAAATATATTAAAATAAACTTAACTATTGCAAAATATAATAATAAAAATAATAAAACTTTTTATTACACACACATTGAAAATATACAAAAATAGGCATCAGCTTGCAATATGTGTACAGATAGGAGGCCTTATCGCTTAGAGCGATCTTTTCCAGATAAACCTAAGGAGATATTTAATTTTCAAAAGGTACCGGGTGGCAATAAAATATACACCAAAAATATTACAAAACTATAGACAAAAGAAAAAAAAGGGATGACGCAATAAAACAGTTCTATTAAGATATAGCGTTATTCTAATCATATATATTCGAATATAATTTAGGTGTAATTAATTTTAAATAAATTTTAAACATTACTGCCGGTTTTAGTTCTAGGTGTAGAATTACCAATATTTGTTTTAAAAGAATCTATTAAAAAAAAAAACAATATTTCGAATCTTCTCTACTTGCCTCCATCTAATGTCAAATTAAGCGTAACATCATTTATGGTACGTTTCATTTGTTTGCGGTTCTAATATAACTGTCAGTCGAACAAGCCCGCGGTCCAACAAATGGAAACAATATATTGCGTTCCTCACTGTAACGAAGAGAATAGTAATCTTCGCACCTGACTAATTATAGGAACTAGTTCGCGATAGACAACTAGCTGTTTGTAGTACAATGGGATACGTGTTGTCTGATAGCAAACAACCAAATAGATGCCATACGAATAAATACTCTTTTGTTGTAAATATACATATTTAATCCAAACTTATCTCGGACAGAGTAAAATTAATGGAGTTTACATTATTGTCACATAGATGTATAATGCATAAAATACTACATACTTTTGTGATCTTAGCATATTATTTTCTTTTTAAATTATTAACTGTTACCATATCTGTCTTATAGAAAAAACTGTATATAAACTAATTTTAAATTGATTCAGAGGAAATTCCAATAAATACACACCGAACTACTATCTAGACAATATTATATTTCTTCATTTGTTTGGCTCATAATAACAGTTTATTAAATTGTTTAAGATAACTTATTCGATCGATTTTTTTTTAAATTAACATACTAATTTATGTTAAATCATAACACAATAAATTAAATACTTCGTTTCTAAAATTAATTTAACAGATAAAGGCAATATTGCATTTTTTCTAATTAACAAACTTTTGTTAAGTTTACAAACACTTACCTAGTGTTAAGTTAGAAATTTTTCAGTTAACCATTTTATTAAAAAAGAGTCATTCAACACACATACACTTTAAAAGTAGTTCTTAAAAGTTACGTGAATTAATTGGATATTTACTCGTAGAATTAATAAACGCGAAACTTGCGTTAAAACAATGTAGCGCTGAGATGAGCGGAACCAACTGAGATGAGAGCGCGTCGGGCGGCTGGGAGGATCGGCCGCGACTGAACGGAGAGCAGCCGTCCGCTCGCACTGCTCCATCTATTTTATATAAACGCCTTTATATACTCATTTATATATTTACCCGCACTCATACATATTTAAGTTTTTTTCCATTTCATGTCGTTTATTCCCCGTATGTATGTATCTGGGCAGCGTGTGTGTGCGCTACCGCCGCCGCCCGGCTTGAACCGAACGGAACGTTCTGCGTTTCTATTTACGTGTTTTTGAAAGGGTAAAGCTTTTATACCTCTCCTTTCTACTATTTTGCTCTGTAGCTGAACGAAACGCTCCGAATACCGAGCCACGGAATTTTCTCTTCGATTTATGAGTTTCATTTTTCAACTTTATATTTTTTCGGTTAAAATGTGCTATCAATTTCCATTGAAAATATGTAGTTCTGTTAACGTTCTATATTTTATGTAATATGCTTGAAAGCATATTTTCGTATTGTATCGTATTGGATACTGTTGTAAATTTGGCAATTTGGCGAGTTACATATGAAAAAAATATATAGATGTGCGTACTTTGCCAAAAGCTTTTACTCTTTAATGGTGCCTATTTCAGTCACGTAACAGTTCTAGCGTTGTTATAAATTTTACTATTATTAGTCTTGATGTTTAAGGGGATTTTTTTTTGTTATAACATTGTGCCTAACAAATTTCTAAGATATTATATACCTGAATATTTTAACTCTATAATGTTTGTATCATCAACCAAGCAATAGAATTACCTTCTAAGCTATAGTACTGAAACTTGTAAATCTGAATTCAAATTATAATTTATTGGCTTGACGTACCATCTTCCACAATGTTTCAATTTACATTGGTTATGCGCCTAGTTACATACCAGCGCTTTCATAGTATACATCCTTACGTAGGTGGCTGTTACAAGATAATACGAAATCGAGATGAACCGCGCCTCTGACAGACTAGGATTCGATTTTTGTAAACACCGGATAGGTTGCCTTGTTGTGCATATATATGCGACAGTTACTCAAGGACTTTAATGCCGTCTGCAAGGATTGCCCTTCGATATGCAATATATTTTGCTAGTTTATTGAGTTGAAAAAATTTATAACGAAAATCATATCACGCTTGACGCAATCCCTTAACTCCAAAATGCAAGGGTTTAATTGGCACTTTTGACTTTGACTAAAGTAAAAGACTAAAAGAATTTGACAAAAGCTAACTTTATTTCAATATATATGTGAGGTGCACCAAAAAATTCCAGAATAGATGAGAAAAAATACTAGGACTGGTCCAAAATGAACTTATTTTTTCTCAAAATATTCTCTCTTACTTCAATGTACTTATTAATACAAATATACAAATTTTAAAGTTGGTTATTTCGAAATAATTTATGTCACTCCTAACCTCAGAAACATGATTTCATACTATTTAACAGCCTCACGCTGTCTCACTGGGATCGTCTCTGAGATTAACAGGTCCATGTTGGAATTCTAAAAATCAACTACTACTAAAACAGTTATAAAGAATAGTGGAATTCTGTTGAGGCAAAAGACAACACTACATATAAATCGTAGTAAATCATACTACGAAAAACTTCACGAGTTAAATTTGTGGTATCTTAGTCACGAAATATGTAAAATGGCACGAAAGTGAAAAAGTAGAAGATATAAGATGAAACAATGCATTTTAAAGCCAAAGATTTCCATTTCAAATGTCATAATTTGTTTTTAAATATCCCGCCCTGATAATGAAAGACTTTGACAAACCTTATACCTATACCTAAACCTTTTTTAATAAATCTCTGTATCTACATATGAAAACCGCATGAAAATCCGTTCAGTAGTTTTTGAGTTTATCGCGAACAGAGCAGAACATAGCAGAGGACTTTGTTTTATACTATGTAATGATAAAAAATGGATATATGTATGGAGTATCGACCCACTTCTTCTTTTTTTGGCTCCGCAGATGCACTTGCCAGTGTCAATGTTTTCTTTCAATGGACGATATAGTACAATAATATTACAAGCGTCGTGTGGTTATGTCAATATTCTAACAATATGGTGCATGCCTCGAACCTTCCAAGGAGTTTTTATGGCATCTCAGAATTTCATGCTCCGTGTTATTATTTTCCATTCACTTCACTTATGCACAATAAACTAACTATATTACGTAAACACCACCAAATTTACAAAATATAGAGTCAAATAACACAAGTTTATGGATAAAATATAAAATCCACTACATGAAAGATTAAAATCCCGCCAAAAACTCCTATCGAATCACTATACCTACGATTATATCAGCGTTGGCAACATTTCAAATTAATGACATTTGTGGTGAAACGAAACGCGATACGCGATTGCCAATAGTTGTGTCTACCAGAAAAACAGCTAGACCAGCCAAAAGCTTCGATCACATTTTATTGCTTCAAGGAGCAGTACTCCCTACATAGAATCTGTAGGTATATATTATATTATGTAGTCTAGGTATTATGAACACTTTTTACCAGTTGTTACCAATTTCTAAAACATATGATTGTTATTCATATAGATATGTATTGTTATTCTGTAGATAAATAGGGGGTAGAGTTACACTGAAGCTTTTTCTGGTTTCAGCATGAATGGGTCGGCTCGCCCGGAGTACTACCATCCGAGTAATAGAAACACTGACGTGGAGTATCAGTGCTTGCGTTCATTCAGTTAGTGAGAACGCCGGAGGTCCACTACCCCTTTCCTCCCCGCCTCTCTCCACGCACCCGTCAACCCCCCAAACACAGGCTGGCAACGCATTTACAACTCCCCTGGTGTGGCTAATGTCTGTAAATGGCGGTGATCACCTACTATTAGGTGACCCGCCTGTTCCTTTGTCTTCTATGAAGAAGAAAGATAAACTATTATTAGTATTATTTGGTATAATACACTGGCAGCTATTTAGCTGTTACGTGTGTATCAAATAATTTAGAGATATCTTCTTTGAACAAATTATTCTTAAAAGAAACTATAGTTGTAGCCAACACAAATTTATCTGGTAGTTTATTCCACGCAGCAACCACTCTGTTAGGCAAGAAGTGCTTCATTGGGTTTCTTTTCGCTAAGGTTTCACATAGTTTTAAAGGATGACCTCGTCGGTGTTTATTTGTTATTCGTGTAGATAGATTATTGTTTCTTGCTAAAAAAGTAACATATTCATGGAAAGTTAATTAATCGCATATCAGCTATATTCACTGCTTTACGTTTGTTATCCTTTTTAATTATTATTACTTGTAACGTACAGTTGAGTTTATCGCAAAATAGATATTTTGTAATATTTTCCATGTTCATACATTCACATATAACGGTTGAATAGTATAGAATGTTTCAATGTCATCTACTGGCATATTATAGGAAAAGTATAGCGCGAAAATATGCTCTGTGGTCAAGTATCTACACAAATTAATTTTCATGATTTAGGTAATTGAAATCACATTCATCACCTAGTGGTCAATTATAGTAACATAGAAACTACTTTCATGATAATTTACTTTATACATCTCTCTATATTCGTAGAGAAATTGTAATACTACTATTTATTTTATTTTTCACACATATATACATACATACATGAAGGCCGATCACACGTTTGTTTATGCTAATACTAAATATGTAGTAGACAGACATTACAATATCGTCATAGGAATAGGAATTTGCACAAAAGTTTCTGTGAGCTTTTTTTAAATTTTCACATTTCGTACACGTTAGAGGCTTACCTTGATTCCAATTGTGTATTTAATCGGATCGTGATCACAGCTTGTATTAACAGGCTGAAACGTCGACCAATCAAAATAAGTATTTAAGGCGTTCCAGGCCGAATACATTGTCCTAATCTTAATAGTATAAATGCGGCTGTGAGTTTGTTTGTTACACTTTCATGCTTTTACTCAATCAATCATGGCTTTCATTTAGTAAAAATAGTACTATTCCCGAAGGATAGATAGAATCTACATTAACGCGAGCAGATCCACGGACAAAAGATAGTATGTAACAATTCTCCAAGCTTGTATTGAATAGGTCGTTATTTATACAGCTAATTAATTTATTTATACTGTTTAATTTTGTAATAACTAAAGTCACCGGTTTTAAAGAGATAAAACTATGTTTTTTGTGTATTTTTAATTTAAATAAAACATGAAAATAACGCAATTAAATAAATATATAGTGCTAAACATTTAATTTGCCTGTAAAATGAGAGGTTTTCAACGCTATTACACGAGAATAACATAAAACGGCCGTTTAAAATTAATTACCTGAGCTCCTTTAGAGAGATTCGCTCCGGGTACGCTGTTTGCACAGATAAATGCTGTCATTTATTTCATAATAAGACCTTTAAAACATCCATTCATAATGACTCAATTAACGACGATTGCTTGTATTATATTACAACAACCGACTTCGATGTCTACTTTTAAGATTACAAAATTTATTTTCTTTAAATTATATATAGCTTTCATAAAATATTATGATAGTATTTGTATTTACGTTTCTATAAGAGATTTTACTAATATTGATTTCTATCTCTCTCTCTCCCTTTCTTTCTCTCACTCTCTCGTATACATTTTAATCTCCAACCTCATTTCTCCATAGGACTTATTTTTAAAAGTGTGAGTAAATATTTCCATGACTATGGATTAATAAACTTCGCATTCACTCCGTGCAAAAGTTCTACAGACTTTTTCTACAGAATTCAATTCATTTGAGTTCAATTTTTTAAATTTGTTATAACAAAAAATATCTACTTTATAGTTTTTGCACGCAGCTTTGCACGCCGATGTAGTTTTAATCTATCTCACAAGAACAGTATATTTTTCTGTAAGGAGGTAAATACCCTATGTTCTTCTCTGTACCCCTGATGAAGTCTGAATGCGTAACAAACAAGCACACTTCGAGATTTTTGATTATTAAGATCTATCGAATCTAGTAACAGCGTTTACAAGATAAAATTGCTTAAATGTTCTATCACTAACTTTTTAGAGTAGAATCAGTAGTTCTGGAGTTTCTATTTCACAATTCTGCCGCGCTATTTACAAGCGCAGTAAAGAACTGTCGTGGTTACCTGCTATTCGTTACACAATGATTCGTATATACACGTATATATATTTACTAATCATTGCGTAACAAATGACAGGTAACTGTCGCGAGCGTATTTATTTAAATAAAATTTAGTGGTTAGAAATTTAATCTCCATCTCAAAAACATCTAAATAACCATAAATAAAATTTCAAGTTATACCGCATTCTTTTTTCGAAACCGTTAACATGTTCTTTAGTGCGTTTATAAATCGCGCGACATAAATGCATTCACAAACTTTCGCCTCTCTATGTAACCATCTATAATAACATAGACGCTAATAATGTTAAATTAATAAACTCTAACACCGTTAATTCGAAGGCCATAAAAGTTCACGATTTTTTATAGAAAAGATTTTTATGTTAACCATTTTTTATAGTTCGTTACTAAGATGTATTTTAATGTTGTCTAGTTTTATGATTAAATGCAGGCGATTCTACCGGTGGTTGCTTGTTATTTCTACAGAGATAGTCTGGATGCAACTTTGACCAACTAAGGAAAGTATATAATCATAGAGACGAGCATAATTGTAGACTTTTTAAAATCAAATAGGTTTTATTGATTTAAGTACACTATACACTAATTCTAGAATGTCAAAACCACTACCGCTTGTATATCGAAAAATATTCCGGTTATTGAAGAGACCTAGTGTGAAAACATCATTATGGTTCTCTAGTATTATAAGTACCTAATATATGCACCACATTTATTTTACTCATGGTTTCGAACGAGTTGTAGTAGACAGGTTATTACTACATTATTTATTACAATGAATGCCAAAAGCGTGTGCTTTTAAATAGTAAATAGAATCGGCAATTTACAAAATTATCTGTAAGTATTAACAAATTCGTTACCTTCATTATTTAGGTGATAGAGCCATTATGAAGCTATTACTGGTTTCAACATAAATCGGTCGGCTTACCCATGGTAATACCACCCTCTCACAGAAACACCGACGTCAAGTAACAGTGCTTGCATTGTTGTATTTCGTCCGGTCAGTGAGAGCGCCGGAGGCCCACCTTCCTTCCCCATACACAGGCTAGCAACGCACTTACGACTCTCCTGGTGTTGCTAGTGCCTACGGACGATGGTGATCACTTAACAACAGGTGACCCATCCGTTGGTTTGCCTTCTTTGATATAAAAAAAAACTTGTTATTGTGTAAGCTGTACATCAAGAACATTGTAAAAATAGTCCTTCCAAGATAAAAAAATTGAAAGGCCTAAAAGATTGGTGTACAATAAAAAAATTGGTTATAATGAAAAAGACTCTGTAGGGACACAATGTAAGCGTGTAAGGCAGAGTGCATGGTAAGCAAATAATTATATGAGAGCGCGACGTATGAACGGCGAGCCAGTTACTGCGCGCTGGCCCGCACGAAAGGTCGTAGACACGGGGAATATCAAAATTAAACAACGCAAGTTCACGGTTGCATTTTAATTAAATAATCCCATTCGTGAGGACCCTCTACAGCCAGCAGGAGCAGTACTCAATCGGAGTTCAAACATCGAAACAGAATACCCCGAAAACTCCTTTTTTCTTCTCGAACTGACTACGCTATTGGCCTTATTTAGGGCCTTCACAGCTTCACCGGACTAAATTGAAAAAGACAAAACAGACAAGATATATACAGATTGTCTGTAAATATTGTTTTATGTCAACTCAGATTTCGTAGCTACTACACCGTAGTACATTCTCCGTAACCGCTACGAGCAGAACTACATCAAACTACGGATGCAAGTGAAATTACACTACATTTGATCTAAATAAACATGTATAGTTTAATTAACACATAACAAAGAGTATTTGCTGGCGACTTTACTCACATTAATATAGCTTTGACCTATCCCTTCAGAACAGTATTTTTTTTTAAAGAAAGGTACCTCGTCTTTTACTGTAAACTGACAACACGTATGTAAAATTCCATAATGATTGGTTTAGTATTCAAGACGTGACAGCATAATAGTGAGACTCACGTTCGCATTTGTAATATTAGTTAGGATTGAATATTTCCTTGGTACGTGTCACTGTGCATATTAAAACCTAAGTTCTTTGTTTACACAATCTTTTGTAATACAGAATTTCCTATCTGGAAAGTAATTTCATCATTCTAAAGCACCCCTAATTGTATGACCGCCATTTTTGTCCGGGAAGTATTTGTGTCAAATTGACCGCAACGCAAGGGAACTTGTATGTGAGAGGCAACGACCGTGTAAGAGGGGACTTCTGTTAGTACGTTTCTTTGAGTAACACAACTATGTACGGCACAAATTATATCGTTGATTCTTCAACCCTTTTAGAAACTCCTTCAGTATTCTCCAAGCAATATATATTTGTTTATATTCGTGATAAAATAAGAATCATTTTTAACTAGTAATTTTTCACCACATTTCAAACTCAACGAAATTTTAATCCATAATAAAGCTGTTATGGTCGCCATTTTTTTAAATGAAACGAACGATCCTTCCAGCTCCACTTTGATGCTATGTTAAGACTAATTAATATCTCAATGATAGATTCAGTTTTTGGCACTGTAATATTAACAGCTTATCAATGAAAATAAATTAAAAATTAATTAAAAATAACTAGAAAAATTAGTTATTTCTACAGTTTATAAAATAAAAATATCGTAACTACGTAGAGCTTAGCAGTATTATTGTTTTAATACCATTTTACTTTTATGTACTTACAAATTAATATGGGACTTTGCGCATTATCCTCGTGATCCACGTCGGACCTTTAAAAGCGTCAGGATTAAAACTGTAATGAAGTAAATACCCGCATCCACTGACGTGGAAAATTATTCGATTTCCGTTTCGAACAGAAAATGTTGAAATGACAGAGATTTACCTAATGAGATTTCTCTATATCGGATTTATTCATTACTGCGGCATCGATGCGCAGAAATCTTATTAGATTTTTGTATTTATTTTTTTAATAAATCTTTTATATTATCCACAAACGTTAATTATGGTTCGCGTAAAAGAGATAAATTATTAGTAGATAACACATTTTAAAACAAATTCCGTTCCGTTAATACAAATTTAAAATGTGATTAATTTTGCACCAAAATATTGAAGTAATAATTTCTTTAATCGCGTTGTGATAAAAAAACATAGTTTTTTTTTCGAACTGACTACGCTATTGCCCAGCATGGTTTTAACAGCTTCACCGGACTACAAAAAAAATAGTAGGAAAAAGCTTATGGGTTCCTGTCACCGATGGCCTCGACATGCTCTTGGCGTATTGCGTTTTACCAGACAAACGACGCGTATTTTATAATGTGTTTGTGCAGCCCATAATACTTTTGATTAATCAATAGATTATATAAAAACCTATATAATTATTGCTCCGAGTGCAACAGTTGTGGACCAGACTAATGTTAATAATTTCAATTTGTAAATTATAAAAAGAATCAGACTATAATTGACTTAACATTTTAAAAAATGTACACAGTTATGCCATTGTTTTAAGTTTTCTCTTCTGTCGACAGTTTTTATGACAAAAGTCGAAACACTTTTATTTTTAAAAATATTCAATGTATATCGAGCTAGAAATGCATAAAGATAAACTTAGAAAGTTAGTCAGTCTACTGTTTATTGTTGCAACTTTGAGCTTCAAGTTTACCCTTTGCATTACTTCTAAGGAGGTCAAATAGCGTTGGTAAAGAAAAATAAGTTTAAAAATAACCTATATTATCATTACATCACCTCAGTATTCTTACTAGCAGACAAAATATTTATTTTAGATCTATCAAAACTTACAATTTAAAATAATGTCATATAGCAATAAGCAATCATTAACACGATGCAATTGAGAGGAGAAACACATAAACTGCATTTAAGTGCTTTTAAATTTAACTGCGTTAAAAAGAACTCAGAAATTTGTTTTAAAGATTATGTAATTCAACTTTGTTACTATACAACAAACTAACTTTGTAAAGAGCTAAGTTTCAACCTGCTTTTAAAATAAAATTCCAAAGCTTTGTTTAACTTTCGCAGCGACAATATATTAATAACAAGTATAGCGTGTTCTTCGTAATTTCTTACACACACTCGCGAGACCATTTGTTAAGGCCACATTTTTCACTGTACCCAAAGCAATCTCGTATAGCTATTTATATTGTTTTAAAAGCAATGGGATACAATTTATGTCATTTGACTTGTTAAAATAGCTACAAAGGATGTTTGTTCAGTGAAAAAATCCCAGAGGAACTTGAGATTATGTTTCACTATATTTTGACCGCAACTTCGTGAACAGTGTTTTTCTTCTGGATGAAAAGTACGCTATATTATTTTCTATACTCCTGACGATGTGTATGCAATTTTATGATTATTGGTTGAGTAGTTAAGGTGAGAAAGCATAATCAAACACTCAAATTCACATTCATAGTTTTAGTTAGAAATGGCATGGTAATATAATCTCATAGTTCTTCCCTAATATAATAAATAGATTTGAATCAATGATGGCTCAGTTCCGCGTCGATGGACAAAAGTTGGAATCCCTGTGAATGCGTTTGTTAAGCATCGTGCTTAAACCATAACATGGTTTCAGAGTTAAGGTGCGGTTGCGGACAAACGCAAAAACCTATAAATAATAATAAAATAAATAATCAAAATAATACGTTAACTAAATTTGATTATATGGATATAATTGAAACTTATACAAAGTGAGTGTTATACTCTATTCAGACAAGGTCTTTTGTATTTTAATGTTATTATAGATTTATCTATATATCTAATACCTTTAAACGAGCAATTCTTATATATTTTTATATATTCAGAATCTCGGAAACGGCGTTCGCGATTTCCGTGAAACTTAGTATGTAGGTGGTTTCGATAAATTCGATAAATCGATCTAGCTAGATTTCATTCATAGAAAACTTTTTAACTGAGTTTTCAGGCAATGAAAACATATAGCTAGACTATAAAAGTAAATTTCACTACCGTTGTCGTAACAAAAATGGCACAGTACGAAAACGAGAACTTTTTTTTAAATTCCTTTTTATGCTTATTTTCTGAGGCAAACCTAACATTTTATTATAGTTTAAAAAGTTTCTTAAAGAACCGAGCTAGGCTCGTTCGTCCAGGTACTATAAATTAATTTGATAATTAATATCCTTCATAATGTGTAGCAACATGAAAAATCTGTTTGGCGCTTGAAGCCGTAAGTTAAAAAAATGATTTACTACCTATATTATATTTAATAGTGTTAGTCCACTGGATGAAATTCGACCATAATTTATTAATATTTTTAGTCTCAAATTTATTCAGTTTTGCTGCCAAATATTGTTGATTATAGATTTACTGAGCATGAAGTATAATATATAAAGGAACAGAGACTTATATATAAAAGATTTAGCTTGCGGATGGCATACAAAGAAATGAATTGTTTCAATTTTTTTATAACAGTAAATCTCTTCAATGGCTACTAAGCAAAGAAAAGGAAATCGGTTGAGAAACAGAGGAAAAAATGTACTGAACTGTTGTGTCCTATTTTACGTAGATATTATATGATTTTCCTTTGCTTCATTTAAGTAATTTTGTTAATAATAAAATACTCAACCAATAACACTATGCATAAATTTAACACGAAGTCGAACACTGCACTTGCATAATGAATATTAATTTATTTTCTCTTGATGTTATCCTTATTGGAAACTGTCGAATAAACAGTCAGTTCCCATACTCAGCGCTTTGCAATTTACTTAGTTAATTAAAGGAACACCAACAGATAACAATATATTATCATTAAGAATATGTTCTTACATGCTAAACAATTAGTCATGTGTTTTACACACAATCTATAGTGATACTGTTTTTTAAGCATTACAGGATTTAGAATTTGACCATAATTCAAATGATATCAAAATTAAAATGTGCTTTACGATGGTAAATATGCTAAACATAGACACAAAAGTTACATACGTATTAAATACTTGCTTTAAAAAGGTTTCGTACTAAATGCACCGCGCTCACCTGAGATAAGTTCGCGTTATGCTTTTTTCGCAAGTCTAACCTAACCTAACCAAAGCGAGACAAAAGAGCAAGATAGCCAACATTCAGCGACTGCGATGCATTTAAAACGTAACGTCTTTACAGCAAGTACTCAATACGTATTATACTTGTTTGTAATAACACCGAGAGTGTTCTCTTAAGTGCACTTACCAAAAAAGACCGCCAGGTGTTCGGTGATTTTTTTTTAAATTGAGGCTATGGTTTCATTACGATTTTTTCCCTCACCGAAAATTCCGACTTAGCCGGAAGGATTCAAACTTACATCCAATCGACACGGTATTCAAACACCCTATTAAATGAACCATCAACTCTTCAAAATATTGTAGTTGTAGTCCTAAACTAAAATAAGCAAAGTATGATGTTTGAATTTTACAAATTTACAAATGATCAATTTGTCTTTCTGTATCTAAATTTAGAAAGTTAAAAAATAGAAAGTTTTTTTTACATTTACTTGTAAAATGTTCCACGTCGCGAAGAACGTAGGAATTTCCACATAATAATAAGTAAATAAATTACAACCAACTAGTACGCCACTACACCGCAAGCAAGCCAAAGAAATTCAGATGAAAAACTCTCGCTTCTTTACCACCTACGTGTACTCTCTCATACTTTTAATTAAACTTCAGCCCGTTCGAGTATATTTTTTACACGATTCAAGCATCCAAGCTCTACGTAACGTAGAGTGAGTTTTCTGTTGAGACTAATTAATAAGTTTCCAGTGATGTTTGAAATATTTTTTTACTTGGAACGAAATAAATTAATACCTTCGCATTATTTTGCTCGTATGAAAACTAGTACACATGTAAAATGCTCACTAAAAGCTATAATTAACAACCTCGAATGAGATTTCAGTCGTAATTGAAGTTAGTAATATATACCTAGGTTATTCTTGAAGACTGAGTTGGGAAACATCGTTTACTAGTGGAAATTGCAAATCACATACTTTAGAGACCAGCATACAGCGGTGAAACCATCATTACTTTACCTCAAGAATAGAGTGGCGTTATTGTTTTTTAAGATGAACTTTGCTGAAATTCTACAACTTTTAGTGTAACTGTTACAAACTCGACAATTTTACGTAATCTTATGTATTTGATCATATTGGAAACTAGCTTCTGCCCGCGACTTCGTCCACCTGGAATAGTTAAGTAACTCTAAATACTAACTCGCAGCGAATGCTCTCTCTCTCTCGCTTCTTCATTGGTGCTCCGCTCCTATTGGTCTTAGCGTCATAATGTATAGCCTATATACTCGATAAATGAGCTATCTAACTAACACTGAATAGTTTTTTCAAATCTGTTCCTCTTTATGAGAGTAACGCGTTCAGACAAGCCCTCCAGCTTTGTAATAGTATAGATTACTACTCTTCTTTCATCTTTAATTCGAGCCCTCATTCAAATCACAATAACTTTTGACTGAGTATAGCGATTTTAATGAAACAAAGACTAAGATACTCTCAAAGATAAGCTTTATACTTTTTGTGATGTTTTATGGTGAACCTAGGTACTTTAGCAGTGATGTGTGGTTAAAAATGCTAATTTTGTGAGGCAAACCTAACAGTTTATTTTGATTTAAAAATGTTTTTTTACATGTTAAATGTTGTTGCCCAGGTACTTAAATATAACACCTAAAGCAAAATATTTCTGTTTAATAATAAAATATCTTAGTTCATTTGATAGCGTGTTCGGACGCGGCATCTATTGACATAGGTTGGAATCTAGGTTAAGTTTAGGGTCGGTTCGCCCGGGGTAGTACCATCCTCTTGCAGAAAACCGACGTGAAGTGACAATGCTTGCATTGTTGGGTTTCGTTCGGTCAGTGAGTGCCTGCGACCCACCTACCCTCCCCCTCACCTTCCTTCTTCCCTTCCTCTCCCCCCTCCCCTATACAGGCAATGCTCTTGGGACTCCCCTGGTGTTGCGGGTGTCTATGGACGGTTGTGATCACTTAACATCAGGTGACCCATCGCTTCGTTTGCCTCCTATGATATAAAAAAAAACTTTACAATTAAGTTGCAGGTTTCGGCCCCTGCTAATTATCACTCTCAAATTAAAATCTGTAGTCAAGCACTTGTTGATGTGTTCCAGTAACTGCACTTAAGTACCAGTCCCTCCTTTAAGTTTAGCGTTGTTACCATCTTAGAAGAGTCGCGAGCCGCGTGTGACTTCTTCACTACTTGACTTCCACAAAATATTTAATGCAAACACGAAATGTTATTTACTAATTTGCCTTTTAAGACACGTGGAAATATTTTTGAAACACAAGCCTACAGAAAAGACGCACATTTTTAGAAAGTAACTATTGTTACTCCGTGCTGTTGTTCGCCGTCTTATATAACTATTTGCTTCCAAAAAAAACATATTTAGTAAAGGCACGCCTTCGAGTATATACTTAATCCTAATTACTCCTATAAAAATAATTCTACTAAAGCAAAACTTATGTTTAGAAAGGCTCTCAGAATCAACTTTAACTTTGTAATGTTTATATTTGGTTCTTTTAAATTATGTTATGAGTTTGTGCTGTACACTGTCTTAGACTATATCGGCATTCAACATTAGATGAAATTGTAAAAAAAAATTATAAAGTCTAAAAATATTTTGTACCTTTTAGAGATCAAAATCGATTCAGAACTTATATTTGAAGAAGTAGAATACTGTAATAATCAGTTATAACTATCCAATCCCATCTGCTTTGCAGATTACAATCATGAGTATGAATGGATTATCATCCCGTACTCGTATGACAGTAAAACAATCAGGTAAAAGGACATTCATTCTCGATTTACTGGTAAACAACTCGCAGTTAGCTGCCGGCTCGATACGCTATTGTCATCGCCTGCACACGTCCAGTTACGATGCGTTTCAAAGCTGATTAAAGCGATTATCAACTTGTATGCTAGTTGCAAATACGCCTGATTATAACAGGAGGTACCAATAATAATTTATCAGGCTAATAATTGATGTATCATTGTCTAAACAAATAAATACATATATATGTCAAACTTCACCCGAAATACATTACTATTTTTAGGGTAGATAAATGGTCTAAATTTCCATTGAAAATCCTAACTAATGTGAATGTTTGTTAGTTACATTTTAACGCCTTAATGATTCCGATCGTCATGAATTTTCTGACACAAAGTACCTTTCGTCCAGAAAAAGATAATGTTCCCAAGAGATAAGTGAAATCTACATTAACGCGAGTTACATCGCGAGAGAAAGCTAGATAGAAATAACTATCATTCACATTACTTATAATAATCTCATAATGTATATGTAATGTTATATTCGGAGGTTCATGTAAAATTACGCTAGTGTGGAACTTTTTCTGTGAATGGAACAGCATTGTAATGTACACATAATAATTATCATTATCATTACATAGTATAAAACAAAGTCATTTGCCACGTCTGTCTGTCTGTTCGGGATAAACTCAAAAATGATTGAACAGTGATATGCGGGTTATACCAGTATTTTTTTTTATTATTATTAGGGCAGGACAAAGTCCACCAGGCTCGCTAATTAATTATATTATATCGTACGTAAAAATGTATTCATAAAATTACTTACTACTAAAACTCAAGGTGGTAGAGCCACACTGAAGCTATTACTGGTTTCAGCATAAATGGGTCGGCTCGTATGGGGTAGTACTACACTCTAACAGAACATCGACGTGAAGCAACAGTGCTTGCATTGTTGCGTTTCGTTCTGTCAGTGAGAGCGCCGGAGACCCTCCTCTTCTCCCTCCCTCTAACCTATACTCCTCCATCCCTTTCCCCCCTCCCCCAAACACAGAATGGCAACGCACTTGCAAGTCCCCTGATGTTGCTAGTGTCTATGGACGGTGGTTGCTACTTAACATCAGGTGACCCGCCTGTTCGTTTCCCTCCTGTGATATAAAAAGAACATCTTTTGTCCTTTAGTCTTTGTAAACATGAAGTGTATGACAGCATCCTTAAAAAAATATATTTATTCAATGACATTGTTCGTAAATGAATTACCGATAACTATAAAGTACTATCATTCCAATCAAGTTACGCTATGAAATACATAATTATTTGTAGGTGTACGGGCGGCTGACTAATTTCCGTTCGCGTTCGCCACCATTCAGCGCCTGCCGACTCGATTTCCAGCATTACTTCTCCATTAATTTTGCCTATAAAATAGACTAACTCGGAACATTTATATACAGCAATATAAGTATTACATTAAATACTAATTCCCGAGGATTTGTTCTCGTTAAAGTAAAAAATTATCATTCATGCCAAGTCTATATGGAAAAGCGTAATGATATGTAGCTTAAAATAAATATAAAATGAAATAAAATGTACAATACTTTGAAGTACAGTATAAGTCCCGGTAAAATATATTCATGCGCGTCACAAACTAACCCCTAACAAAAGACAGACTTTTCAATTTTTTTATGTGTAAGTATAGATTTTCGCACAAAACTCTAATTGTGTTATGAGTATATTTAGAGGAATGATTATTTAATAAAAAAAAATGATCTTAAGTAGATCTAGAATAAGCCGGAGCCTCACGATCGTTTATGAGAGAATTGCATTGATTTAAACTGATGAGTTAACCTAAATATATTCGCATCGGTGAGCAAGAATGTTCGCACTGCCGATTTATCAGACCACCATACCAAGCAGGATTCGACGTCAAAGGTATGATTGATCAGTACGTGAACAATAGTAATATTTGGCAATGAAATTCCACTCTGTACATTCATTAAAAAAATGATTGTAATAAAAAACACTTTTTTTTTATATAAAAGGAGGCAAACGAACTGGTGGGTCACGTGATATTAAGTGATCACCACCGTCCATAGACATTAGCGACATCAGGGAAGTCGCAAGTGCGTTGCCAGCCTGTATATGGGAGAGGGAGAGGGGAAGGAAAGCGAAAGAAGAAAAGAGGAAGGGAGGTGAGCCTCCAGCGCTCTCACTAACCGAACGAAACACAACAATGCAAGCACTGTTATTTCACGTCGGGTTTATGTGAGAGGGATGGTACTGCCCCGGACGAGCCGACCCATTCATGCTGAAACCAGTAATAGCTTCAGCGTGGCTCTACCACCTATCAAAATACATATACAATGATCTCGATGACTCGGTTGTGTTCCTAACCAACGTTACTGTTATAACGTATACAATCTATATACGTAAGCACTTTGTTAGGACCAAAATTGTATAAACTATGTTCAATGTGATTTCACTGATAGGATTTATCATTACTACTATTTCTGTATTTGTTGATTTATGGATTTTGTAAGAAATTATTACGTGTACCTATTATAAAAAAGAAATACTCTTTATGTCAAATTTTAAGGAACTGAGTATTCGTTTTCATTATATAGTCTTCGTTATATGAAGAGAAGAAATAAATGGTCTTGTGATAAAACAACCAAAGTGAATTAATTTCTACGTTATAAAAAGTTATAACGTTATATGTTATAATTAATTACGTTATAAAGAGTATATACTGTAATTACAATATTTCTAATATATATTTATTAGAATACTAATACTATTGTAACTATACTATACTACTACAAAAATAGTTTTCAAATAAAATAATTACGTAAGTTAAAGTATATATTTACATACATTAGAGCAGTACATTTTTGTATACATCAATTCAAACAACTAAAACCATAAACAAATATCTACTATATGTGCATAACATAGATTAAAAATATCTTTAAATTTGGAAAACAATTATTTTAAAAAATGTAACCACGTAGAGCCACGCTGAAGCTATTATTGGTTTCAGCATGAATGGGTCGGCTTGTCCGGGGTAGCACCACCCTCTCACAGAAAACCAACGTGAAGTAACAGTGCTTGCATTGTTGCGTTTCGTTCGGTCCGTGAAATCGCTGGAGACCCATCTCCCTTCCCTTCCCCTCTCTTTTCCTCTCTCTCTTCCCCTTTTCCTTTCTCTCCATTCACCCAAACACAGGCTGGCAACGCACTTGCGAATCCTCTGGGGTTGCTAGTGTTTATGGGCGGCAGTGATCGCTTAAAAACAGGTGATCCGCATGCTCGTTTGCCTCCTATATGATATAAAAAAAACCACTAATCTAAATCCTCTGGAAAACTTGAATTTTAAATTATCCTTATTATTGTGAAACTATATTTCGTGATATCTAGAAAGTATACTATTATCATATATAGGTAAAATTTGCACGAGATTATCTTCAAATTACAAATACGATTTGATATTTACAATACTTAATATATTGTGTATATTTTCCACGAAACGTAGCATTGTTTTCAAATTGTAAGCGTTTGAACAATAGAAAGGTATATAATATGCCTCATTTTAGAGATAAAACTGTCGAATATCCGGGACGCGTTAATCTGCGTCAAATGCCGACAGATCATAAAGCGAATTTGCATAAAATTTAGTCAATTCGAAGAGAATTCGCGACCACCAGCGAGGGGTTTTTTATGCGCGCACATTAGGAGGCATTATGGGCGAGCGCCGCCCTCTCGCCCACGTTTACTGAAATAATATTTTTCAAGCTGTTGACTTGCATTTTATTTCGGGTTCCGTCGGCAAATGAGTTTCTAAGCGTAAATAAATCTCACTGCCCCCCTGCACTAAACTGAACTTCCATTAGAATCGCTTTACGATCTATATTATATTGCGTATACATGAATTCATGAATTCATCAAAAAGTATGTAGATATGTTTTATTTCTATTTGCAAATCTGATAAATACATATGTAGTCTTTCGACTACTTGAGTAATCTTCATATTAACTATATGGCATATGAATGGTTGTGGTCATTTTACCAGTCAAATCGATCCATTGTTAAATGTAAGTTTTTGATGGCATTCAAATAATTTAAGATTCGATTTCGGTTTGTCACATTTCGGGATCCGCCTGTATATGATTAGATTTTCTGTAGATATTATTTGCCCCAAATAAATATATTCGCTTACGTATTCTATTACTTCATAATTAATCTTAATACTTTTTGGGTGTAAAATGTAATACTTTTGTTTTCGCTGTATTCATTGATATACCTGCTTTGCACTTTCTCTGATAAGTAAATAGGGAATTCTTCTCCTAACGTTTCAAGTTTTATTTGGACTGTGCTTTTCTATACTAATATTATAAAGAGGTAGAGTTTGTGAGTTTGTGACGTTGTAGGGGTAATCTCAGGAAATACTGGTCCGATTTGAATAATTCTTTCAGTGTTATATATCTCATTTATCGAGAATAGTTATAAGCTATATGCCATCACGCTAAGACCAATAGGAGCGGAGCAGCAATGTTGAATGTTTCAAAATCGGGTATCTTTTTCCTCTTGAGAGCTTCCGTGGCATGTTGCTAACAGTCCAAGGTAACTAACTATTCCACGCGAACGAAGTCGCAGACTTTGCTTCAATTTCTTGTCTTTCTAATGCTGGCCATAAGTATTGGTGTTCCAGTGAACTGTATATGTGTATGTTCAGCTGCCGTCAGCCTTTCAGGCCGGCATATTAGCGGCGAGTGACCATGGATTGTAGACCGCTGGATGGTTGCCGTTGTTTTTGTATCGCACACTATTATCAGACACAGTGCAGTTTTACTTTATCGTGTTTGGATGATGATTATTATCTTTATATGAAATTCATTATCTTTTAATTTAATATTCAAACAATTTACGAACATACAAACTTTATAAAACAATTGTAGAGAACCCCTGTGTTTTAAAGCCATCTCAACTAATATTTTAAATGTGAAAGTGACTGTTTGTTTATTTGTTGCGGTTGCACAACTTACCTACACAACCGATCGCCCTGAAATTTTGAATACATGTTATTAGGGCTACAGAAAAAGACATCATGGGAATTTTTCATCCAGAAAAAGAAACTAATTCCGAAGAATAGATCAAAACTACATTAAAGTTCTTAAGTCTCCAGATAAAAAAAAGATTAAAAAAAACATAAAGTTAGCAAAGCTGCACGTAAACGTTTGTTCTATAGTGTTATGAAAGGGAATACACTTTTCACTTACGTTATTTTTTTTTTAAACAAACCTTCTATAGATTTATATAAATTATATCAAAATCAAAACATAATTTATTCAATTTAAACCCTGAGAAGTCATTTATGAACGTCAAGGCTACCACCGGTTCGGAAAAGAACCGAATAATCGAAAAGAACCGACAAGAAACTTGATCTTTTTTTATATCATAGAAAGCAAGGCAAACGAACTGATGGGTCGCCTGATGTTAAGTGATCACCGTCCATAGACACTTGCAACATCAGAGGAGTCGCAAGTGCGTTGCCAGTCTGTGTTGGGGGGGGGGGGAAGGGAAGGAGTCAGGGAAAAGGGAGGGTAGGTGGGCCTCCGGTGCTCTCACTGACCGAACGAAACGCAACAATGCAAACACTGTTACTTCACGACGGTTTTCTGTGGGTCGGGTGGTACTACCCTGAGTGAGCCGACCCATTCATGTTGAAACCAGTAATAGCTTCAGCTTGGCTCTTCCACCTATATTGATCTGTTTTATCTCTTCATGTTATATACTTTTATGGAGTATAAATAGTTACATTAGTTTCTAGTGGATGTATAGATGTATGTCATTTCCAGACGTCACAATCATTCACATATTGATCCACCCTATAATATCCTTCAGATATTAAAACCCGCTTACATGGCTCTTGAACTCAATATACGGCAAATCGCTAAAAATTAATATACCTAAAATAATTCTTAATTTACATTTAATAGCTACAGCTACAATGAATATATGATCATTTTCAGATCCGTTAGGTAAGTAGACAAAAAAACGAGAAATACGTCACAAAATACACAAAATTGTGAACACGTTTTGATAGTAACAAATTGTGAGAATTGAAGGTACGCTAAAGGTACATATTGGGCGTGACATCTGATTCCTTCGGTGAGTATACGGCGTCAAATCCACAAGTTATTCCCAATATCCCAATATCCGGTGAGACGCCGCAACGACTCGCTCTCTGTACATACATCAACACATGGATATGTATACACATAACAATATATACTGCTAAAGACATCGAGTTTAGAAGGCACACGGGCGAACGTATGTTAAAGCCAAAATGTATGACAAACACAAATTTTATTATTTATTGTCATAAAAGATGAAATGATTTTTAATCATATATCTATACTAATATTATAAAGAGGTAAAGTTTGTGTTTGTGAAGTTGTGATGTTGTGGGGGGTAATCTCAGGAACTACTGGTCCGATTTTAATAATTCTTCTTCAGTGTTATATAGATCATTTATCGAGAATGGTTATAGGCTAAATATCATCATGCTAAAACCAATAGGAGCGGAGCACAGATGAAAAATGTTTCAAAATCGGGATGCTTTTTCCTTTTGAGAACTGCTGCGTGTTAGTGTTAGTGTATTTATTCCACGCGAACGAAGTCGCGGGCTGAGGCTAGTCAGAAATAAAACTTTATAAAGTATTTAACAGGTATTAACACCGTAACTTAGGCACTTAAAGTTAGGGAATTTTATAATTCATCTGTTAATAATTGTGTAATATATAAAAATCATTTTATTGTTGTGATAAATCATGTTTGTAGTTTTCAATACTGATTCAAATAAATATTTTGAATCCGATGACTTTTTACACTTTTGCACTCCAGCAAAGAGTACGAGATTATGAAATTTATAATGAAGGAAATTTTACATATTACGTTTTATATTAAATTCACTGTTTAGTCTGCTATATGAAGTTTGTTTATAATATAATTCAATTAACTATTATCGGATTGTATTCTTATTAATGAAGCAACAATACCAAAAAATATCAGTACGATTAGTAATTTTAGTATTAGATCTATACTAATTTTATCTATCATAATATTTGAGTTTATAGTATTTTTAATGAAAATTCAGTTATTTTAAGTTTGTATTTTTACTATGTACTTGTACTTAATGACTATATACATATATATAAAGACCCGTATATATCAAAAACTAAGTAAATTTAGGATACTAACTGTAGTAATTTCCAGTACGAATGTAATCAAATCAAATATCAACTGAACTTCAGTCTTTAATTCGGCTAATATCTTTGAAAATGTTTCACTCACTCGCATACTTTTTATATTGATAACTTTTAACCAAAAATTTTCACCTCTCCGTTCAATTTTTCTTATATATTTTTGTCACAAACCTTGTCCTGATAATTATAAACACAACAGAAAAAAAACAATATGTAATATAAGCCAAGCATACATTTGGCAACTTACAAATACAGTACGATCAATTTCTACATCGTCAAAAATATTATATATTATAAAGTCACATCATCTCTTTCGTATTCCATGAAGTTTTTACATATTATGTACATGTGTGAACACGAGCCTTCACCGCCACCTTCGCACTTACACACGCTTACAAATCTTATTTGTGCTGGCTCCAACAAGGAATTCGTTTTGCTTCGCTATCGGCAGTTTTATCACCTAGAACGTATTACGTTTTACCTTCCTATTATAAAACTTTAACACATTCGGATTCCGTTCCCGCATCGAGTTTGAGTACTTTGTGAATGTTTTCGCAATAGCGTTATAAATATATGCATATACAAATATATCCGTACAAGAATCGTTTTATAACATTTATTGATAAATCACCGTGAAAACTAGCACATGTAAGCGTATTTCCGCTATATACATTTTTAATAACAACCGTAATCTCTGCTAATATTATAAATGCGAATTTGAGTTTGTTTGTTACATTTTCACGTCATATCTACTCAATCTATCGGTATAAAAACTATACATACGTTATCAAGGGTACAGATAGAAAAAAGAACACTTTTCCGAGGGATTCATTAAATCTACATTCACGCGAGCGTAACCGCAATATAACCTAATATTTCATAAAAAGGTTAGAATATGAAACTCTGTTAAAAGTTCAAACTTTACAAATACAATCTCAATACATTAATATTTAGCGGTTCCAATGGTAGAATAATCTAAAATAGCAACATATTTAAATCACCAAAGGGGGATAGGTACTCAACAGTGAGTTCCACAGAAATTACATACCCCCTGCCCATGACTTCGTCCGCGTAGTAATAGTTATTTTGATCTAGCGCTAACATATAGCGAAAGCTCTCAAGAAGAAAAAAGATCCCGATTTTGAAACATTTTTCATTGGAGCTCCGCTCCTATTGGTCTGCGCGTGATGATATCCTAGAACCTTCCTCGATAAATGAGCTACATAAGTCTGAATGATTTTTTTTAAATCGGACTAGTAGTTCCTGAGGTTACCCAATATGACGTCACAAACTCACAACGTCACAAACTTTACCTCTTTATAATATTCGTTTAGATATAGATAATATATTGGGAATATTATATACGCATACGTATACATAGCTTAATTATATAAATATAAACATAGATAACAATACAGTCTAATATTATTCCGACAAATGAAGTCAGTAAATGTTTCAATTAAAGTAGAATATACCCTCCTTCTACTAGACCGCAATCGTCTGGGAAACCAATCAATCGTAAATTGCAACTCGTGAGTGACAATTCACACATTAATGCATATTGCCAACCGCATCATACAAATTGGAATACAGTAGCTTGAATGTGTAAAGTCATACGATTAGCAAATTAAACTAAATCGATGAGTTTTAGTAAGGTTATATTCTGAACACATATCTAATGTGATATTGCCCAATATATATACAGTTGTTATGTCTTAGTAAGAAAGTGTTTATGAAAGTTTTTCACTATATAAAAATGTTAAAAACGCAAGAGATCATGCAAAAATGGGTCGACGAACAGGTGCGCGCAAGCCGACCAGCCGAGATTTCAATTTCGACGCTGAATAAATTTATTCTTATTTTACCTCCTTTATTGAAGTTCGCAATATAAACCAATATCGAAATGGGATTCTTAAGTTGTTCCGTACTCAAAATATGTCGCTCTTAACAAAGATTACAGTCCATTCTGGTCTAAAAGGAAATTGTCGAGATAAAAGAGAGGGGGATCTTGATGTGTAAGCAAAGAAAAGGGTTGCGGATCACGCTATCTCAAAAATTATATTTAGGTTTTTCTTTGTTATAATTTCTGGGTATTTTTTTTATCGCTTATGTGTACAAATAAAATAACAAAGATTTGCCGTTGTAGAAGCATAATTGAACATTATCTAAAAAATATATCATTACGATATCTGCATTCAATATATAGTTATTTAATTTTTTATCAGCTACTAGTTTTGTAAGTACTTGCGTTCAGTTATATCTATTTTCTTACTTTAAAAGTGTTGAAAAAGCGGTGCGGTGCATATACGAAGAATAACTCAGACAAAGTCGCGTGTATCAGCTAGTTATAAATAATAAAATAAATATAATCATGAAAAAAAATTCAAATATGTGATGTCCTAAACAGTAATGATTAAACAATGAAAATATAAATTGAACTACGATAACACTGATGGTTAAGGACGCGCTCTCAAAAAAGGTCCATTTTCACTATTCCATTTCACTGTTCAGTAAGAATTATAACTAAACTTTGGTAAACATAATGAGTAATTACAGATGTATGATGTACAGATGATTGTTTTTTTTATAATTAATAGGTTTTTTTTTTTTAATCAATTCACTGTAGTCCCATCGCGCAAAACAACCTGCTTATCAGGATGAAAATCTCATTAAATTTTCGTTTTTCCTAATAAAAAAAATGCCGGCTTATGTTAGATATAGTCAAGTTTAAATGACATAAAATAAAACTCAAGTTAATCTATACCACATCTGAGAAAAAAAAAATTAGTTGTAAACAAAATTTCTCGAATTTATGTCAGTTACGTAGACCTTAACAGCCACGGAATACAGTCTAATTTATTTCTTAATTTAGATTCGATATAAATAAACACACATGTTATTTCCTCTGTAGTTTGTGATATTAATTATTACTATAGTTTACTATCGACGTCAAAATCATGTATTTTCTCTCCTCTTACACAAATTGAATGCTTCATATTTGTACATTTCATAACAACAATAGAACGTTTGCTTGATTTCATTCAATAACAACCCATAATTATAAGTAACTAACTGAACACAGGGAAACCAACTTTCGACCTCGGGTACGTCGAACCAAGCGGAGCCGAACGCTTACAGGCAAAAATAACAGCCGAACGAGCAGAGGCCACAAAAACATCTGGAAAAGGTGAACCACAAAAACGACCATCTTCAGAAATAACACAGATGATCATGTCTCAATCTCATAAGTATACAAATAATAAACAGTAGGAAGCAATAGACCGTCTTCGGAGGAGAGCTCCAAAGGTCAAATCCAAACCGCAGCCACAGAAAACCAGAGCGGATATGGGGCAAGTCATCCCACCCATCCAAATTCCTGTCACAAAACCATTGGATCACATGGAAAATGCTATACTCGAATTCAAAGCCATACTCGAAGCCACGATTAAAGTTAACACACTTAAGTGTACGCAAATCCTAGAGGCCCACCATCTGGGAATCGTGGCCTTGAGAGATGCTAGATTAGAGGAAGCGGAGGCGGCTATCTACTACAACGACTCTGCCCAAGTCATAGCAGGAGTAATGATGGGCAGCTACATGACCGCTTATAATTCCACCACTTAATAATAATTGAACAATTAATATTTAATAAATGACTAAGAATAATAATAAAAAAGAAAAAAAAAATATATATATATATATATGCTCACGGATACGATTTTTACGTATACAAAAAATTACATGTAAGCAAAAAAAAAGGGCGGACCAAGAGTCTGCAGAATAGAACAGACTAAAAAAAAAAAAGTAACTAATGCACAGATTTAGGTGGTAGAGCCATGCCGAAGTTATTACTGGATTCAGCATGAATGCGTCGACTTACCCGGGCTAGTACCACCCTCTTACAGAAAACCGACGTGAAGTAACAGTACTTGCATTGTTGCGTATCGTTCGGTCAGTGAGAGCGCAGGAGACCCACTTCCTCTCACACCTTCTCTCCCCCTCCACTTTTCCCCATTCCCCATAACACAAGCTGTCAACGCACTTACGACTCCCCTGGTGTTGCAAGTATCTATGGGTGACGGTGATCACTTAACATCAGGTGACCCAACTATTAGTTTGCCTCCTTTGACATCAAAAAGAAATTAAAATTAGAACGAATCTTACCTTTACTGTACAACCGCGTAATTAAATAAAATGGCAACTGAAAATCAGTCTGTCAGTATCGTCCATCTGTCAATATTTTTGAAAATTTACCTACTCTCATCTGTCTTTTCCACTCACTTTTTATATGCACATTTTAAAACCATTTTTTTCGTATAATTTTTAAAACTTTTTCATACTTTGTCCAGCCAATTTATACAACAAAAAATAATTAGACAAATATGTGCAACAGTTCTTAATTTACACGCATTTAAATACATTGAACAATTGATTTTTACTTAAATAAGTAAGTAATATTTAATACTAAGTAACTATAAAAAAAGTAATTACATATAAATTATGTACAGATGAATTGTACCAACATTTTAGACTTAAACCATATCCTGCGTTAATTGCATAATGAACAGTATAAACGCTTTTGGCGTGTTTTTTGTTTGGAAACATGCCAAGTGATCCCATCCGGCAGTGATCCTGCACATTCGCTACAATCCACCCAGACGGATATTTTAATAGCGAAATACCCGCTATTATTACATTTTTTCGGAAGTTCCAAATATTTCCATTACATTACTCTTTGCTTCCTTGTCTAAATAATTCAACATGACAGGCGCGAGTGACAGACAAAAAATGATTACGGCATGACCATTAGCGTAATTGGAAAATATATTTTATTTGGGATGTATGTAAACTCACAATAAATACAATAACCCCTACAAAAACTATGCTTACATTGTGGCTAAAAAACCCATGGTCTCTTCTACTCTCATAATAATCGATTGACATGTACGTAAACATCAACGGTGTTATTATAAAAAAGTCATATACGTATTAAAATACTCGCTTTAAAAAGGTTTCGTACTAAATGCACCGCGCTCATCCGAGGCAAGTTCGCGTTATCCTTTTTTCGCAAGTCTAACCTAACCTAACCAAAGCGAGACAAAAGAGCAAGATGGCGAACATTCATCGAGCGCGGTGCATTTAAAACGTAACCTTTTTAAAGCAAGTTTTCAATACGTATTTAACTTTTTGTAATAACACTGCAATATTTTAGTACCAAAAATTAATATACACTTTTCCGAGACTACTAAAATATTATTAATCAAGTATTCATATTTCAATTCTAGGTCAAGGTTAAAAAACTAAGAGTGATTGAAAACTAGATATTAGCACCTCATACTACTTTATAGCTGTTTTATATCGAAGTATATTATAACTACCTTTTTCTCGTGGCTTCGTTCGAATTAATGTAAATTTGACTATAACTTAGAAATAGTACTTTTTTTTCTGAATGCAACATAATATATATAATTTTCTGTACTCTTGGAAACGTATAGTTATGTGAAATTTCATAATTATCGGTTCAGTAGTTAAGACGTCAACGAGTAACAAGCAAATAGACAGACGGTCGGATGGACAAAAGTCAGACAGTCAAACAAACAAACTCACATTCACATATATAAATAGTAGTTGATGGGATAAGTAATACATTTTTTATGTCATAGGAGGCAAACGAAAAGGTGGGTCACCTGATGTAAAGTGATCACCGCCATTCATAGACACTAGCAATACCAGGGCGGTCGCAAGTTCATTGTCAGCCTCTGTTTGGGGGAAAGGGAGGGGAGGGGGATTGGAAGGAGGGTGGGGAAGGGTGGTGTGTATCCGGCACTCTCACTAAACGAAAGAAACGCATCGATGCAAGCATTTTTACTTCACGTCGGTGTTTCTGTGGGTCGCGGGGTACTACCCCAGACGAGCCGACTCATTCATGCTGAAACCAGTAATAGCTTCAGCGAGGCTCTACCACCTACAAAGTACCTAGTGCTTACATATTGATCCCAGTTCCAGTTACGGGGTTAATATAGGATGCAGAATGTCCCTTAAAATATATAATTCATTTAATAATGTGGAGTTATTACAGATTTCTAATTACGCACAGCAAAAATATTCCTGTGAGGAGTCTTTGATTTTAATGAATTGTCAATGTTAAAATGTAAAAAACTGGAACGGATATTACTCATCTGATCAGTTAGATAAGTAACACTTTATAAGTTACTAGTCTCTACCTGCGACTTCGTTCGCGTGGAATAGATACACTAAAACTAACATGCAGCAGTTCTCAAAAGGAAAAACATCCCGATTTTGAAACATTTTTCATCTGTCCTCCGCTCCTATTGGTCTTAGCATGATTATATATACTATATAACCATTCTCGATGAATGAGCTACATAACACTGAAAGAATTATTCAAATCGGACCAGTAGTTCCTGAGATTACGCCCTACAACGTCACAACATCACAACGTGACAAACTCACAAACTTTACCTCTTTATAATATTAGTATAGATAAAGCCAAAAACAATATTAAACTGCACCAGTCAGAAACCGTAGCGGATGGAGATTAATTTATAATATGTCGACACTTTAGCAAGAAAGCTCCCAAAGGATAATCCTGACTCTGCAATCCTCAGTATAATCTGCAATAAAGAAATCAATACTGACAGAATAAAGGAATAATATGTCACGTTCAATACGCTGAATAAACAGGAAGATTTGATTGGGAACGTCACGATTGAGTTCGAGGATAAACAAATGAAGGCGTGAGACGGTACAGGGTGCGAGAGCCAGCACGCCCCACGGCGACGCGAACGACTTACTAGAATGTACAAAATGTGCTCTGTTTTATTAGAGAGGCCAATAAATTCTGTACGTGAACCAACGCAGTGGATCACTGCGCGACTAGGATCACATGAATTATTTTCTTTGTTGTAACTTATAACGAGGGTTTTTTGTATCTCTGCTTTACAAATTCAAGAAGTAATGTTTTTTTTTTAATTTTTTGAAATAGTTTTCTTTTCAACCGACATAGAAAATGATGACGTTCTCAATTCGATATGTCTTATGTTTGCTATCTCAGAACTTCGTCATTCAAGAACGGATTTAGAGTTTTTTTTTTAATGTAATATTTGCGAAAAGGTCCTATTTAAATTAAATTACCATTGAACCGGGGATTTCGAAAATACTCCAGGAAACGCTTTAAAATTGGAGAGGAAATATTTATTGATTGATTTTTTTTTTTTCGTAATGTCTACGCTATTGACCCAGCAAGGTCTTAACAGCTTCACCGGACTACGAAGGCGAGCGCTTAAGGCACTCAGCCGGTTTTACCTTGGCAACCAGCTCAAGGGTGCACGGCACACCTCGGCTTGGCTGTTGCCTGTTGCATGCAAAATCGCGCCCTATCTTAGCTAACCTAGCTAGCTATTCATATATGTATGACTTGTTGAAATGTATATGTGTACCAAGCATACACGCCTCAACAACTCCTCCATATATTTTTGTTATCGGAAAATTGAGAGTTTTTCAGTTCGATAAGGGAAAAAAAAGTAAACCCTTCCACCTTCATGTGTAAGCGTGTAGGCGTGCACGTGTGTGGGGGTGATCGTATAGTGTTGTAGCGGTGATGTATATTTGTGTGTCACCGTATCGCGCAAGCAACGCACTCAAGGACTCCCTACCGAGGGATCGAACCTAGGCCTGAGCCGCTGCCTTAGGAGGCCTATTCGGGTGTGCGGGAGCGAAATTAACCCCCAGACCACGGCGGCGTGATCTATGGTTACGCGGGCGTGGGCGTGAACACGCTCTGTTTCGAGGGACAGGCTGGTACTGATCGTTCGCTGACATGATTGAATCAGAAGAGTCGGTAAAAATGTGTCACGGACGTCTTTTATAACGCGCAGCGTTAGGTACGGATTCATAGTTCGCGGCGGATACCACTAACGGACTGGGATGATTCGCGGCTTTTTCAAAATAACTAATCGTAAGTGATTTTACGTACGCCCAGATAGAAGGGATCTCTAGGTCTCTATGGAGATGGACTCTTCGGATGTACTTTCTTACTTACGGTCTACTTACGGTCACTTTACGTAAAACACGATTCTGGAGAACCTGCAGCTTATCAAAGTTATCTTTGGACATATGTGCAAAAACGGGGCAGCTATATGTCATCACGGGACGAATACACGTCTTATACAAAGTGAGCTTGTGTCTGAGGGACATCTTACTCTTATGACAAAGCAACGGATGGAGGCGACCCAAGACCATAGCGGCTTTGTTTCGCACTCTGTCTATATGTGAATTGAACTTTAAGTGTCTATCTAATGTAACACCGAGATATTTGACCTCTTCGACCCAAGGGATATCGATTCCGTATAGCCTGATGGGCTCAAATTTATTAGCGCGTTTCGTGGGATCAAAGAGTATTGCGGCACTTTTATCGGGATTAACTTCTATGCGCCATCGACGAAACCATTCACCGAGAGTATGAACGGCTTTTTCGATGTGCTTCCTAAGAAAGTCCGACCGCCAGCCGGAAGTGTAAATAACAGTATCGTCAGCGTAACAACCTACCTCGACCCCCCGAGACCGAGGTAGGTCACTGATGAACAGATTGAAGAGCGTGGGCGCGAGTATGGAGCCCTGTGGCACACCTGAGCGTATCGGGTGGAGCAGCGATAGTTCACCATCCACTCTGAAGCGGAATGTCCTATCAGTGAGATAATCGCGGATAATATGAATTAACCTATCGGGTACGCGAGATTTACATAATTTATGGATAAGCCCTCCGTGCCAGACCTTATCGAAGGCCTTGGCAACATCGAAGAAGACTGCAATTGTGCGTTTCGGTTTACGTTTCGGATCGGCGTTAAATTTAGAGAAAATGTACTCCGTGAGGCGGTGTACTTGATTCGTGCAAGAATTTTCGGCGCGAAATCCGAACTGCTCAGGTGGTATTAATTTTAAATCTGTAATCGAGAAGTGGAGACGGTTCAGAAGGAGCCACTCGTAAAGTTTTCCTAAGGTATCTAACAGACTAATGGGGCGATAGCTAACGGGAAGCGTAGCTTTCTTGCCGGACTTGTGAATACCTATCACTATGGTCTTTTTCCAGACGGCCGGAAAGTGACCCTGGGACATGGCCGCATTGAAGACGCAGACCAATAGAGCTATGATGTGATCAGGAAGGAGTTTCAGCACCTCGTTCCTGATCCCATCGGGACCTGGGGACTTCCTAGGCTTAAGACGCTTGATTGCGCCTGCAACTTCATCGAAAGTGATCGCGGTTAGGGTATCCGCCGGAGGAGACGCGAGTACATGCTCCGCAGCTGATTCGATTAATCCGTTATGGAAAGGGTCAGTGTTATCATTGTTTGGCGAGCACTGTTTCTCTAAGCTTGCGGCAAGGCATTCTGCTTTATCTATGCTATCGAACGCGGGAGGCAACCCGGGACCTCTGTCGAGAGGAGGCATTGGAGTGGCCATATCTGATTTGAGAGTTCGTGCTAGAGTCCAGTACGACAGGTGAGACGGCTGGAGACCCTCCAGGAGTCTGTCCCACTTGTCACCCCTGATCTCAGAAATACGAGACTTGACTGTTTTCGTAACGAACGTAAACGATCGCGATTCTCTACAGACGGGTAAGCGTCGTAAGCTCGAGTCGCGGCGTTCTTTTCCATGATCAATGTTCTCACGTCGTCAGGGAGTATAAAACGGCGATCGTTCGCCGCTTGTACCTCTTTCGAGGTCACCCAGATGGCGGTCTGGAGATAATCAACCAGGGAATCGATGGCCGAATCCGCGTCGGCTTTAGACACCAACACGTCCGGAATCCTGTCTAAACTACTAGACGACGGATTTTCTTTAAAATATTGAACAAGTTTCGCCTAATCAGTTACCCTAACCGACGGCGGGGTGAAGTCTGAATTGTGACCTAACTGTAAAACAACCGGGCGATGATCTGGATCAAGTTCATGTACGACTTGTATGAGTTTTTTTGATTGAGATATTGGTGTTCTTAGGACAATTCAGAAACCTGGTTGGTAACTATGGACAAGAATATTCTGGTGCACTTTTTTGACGTCGGTTTTAAGAAACAATATATTATCCCTGAGTGGTATATACTTTACTATTAATTAAGCGTTATATTAAATTGAAAATTGAAAGCGAATTATTTGAAGGCCGGAGATAAGTAATTTCATATTTGTTAAAATCCATGCAAACAAAATCAAGATCAAACAATTTAATGATTCCAATACAACAATACAGAATGTATGTTTTACTCGTTGAGTAATGATATAAAAACAACATAGTGCGTGTAGAGTAGTGCGAGTGTGCCTGTAGTCTATAGCAGACACGTCCGCTCCATCTCGGGGACATGTTTTGCAATTTCATTTCCCTCGGGACGTTACAGACACGGTTTGCGCGTCACCTTATTCTTTGGCGGACTTTAATATTTGCGTCGTACAATCTTTCCCAGCGTCGCGACCCTTGGTTACAATAAATAATACGATATTTCGGAATAAACGTGAACGAATAACGTGATCACGATTATATGTATTTCTAAAATAATATCTTAATCTAAGTGTGTACTTTTTACATACAATATTATAATATTTAGAACTAGCTGATATCCGCCTCTTTGTCTGTGTCGTTTCTTATCTTAACAATATATTTAAGATGTAAAGAGGACAAAATATAAGCATCATACCGCTTGCCCCACTTTTCCATGGCAAGATATCACACATTTCTGAACACGCAGTGTTTAAGAAAGATCACAGTTTTTGAAAAATAAAGTATAATTGAAGCTTAAAAAAAATAGCAGGGAAAGAGGGATGGGAAGGGGAGAGGGGAGGAGAGGAGGACCTCACTCACAGAAAGAAACGCAACAATACAAACACTGTCACTTCTCGGCGGTTTTTTGTGATAGGGTCGTACTACCCCGGGCGAGCTGACATATTCATGGTGCAACCAAAAATTCCTAACCTAAAGTATATAAAAAGTCCATTATATGATCATAATCATAATTAATAAAATCCATTTTCACAAGTACGTTTTACTGAAAAGGAAATCCATCTATAAAAAATTAAGTGAGACGCAGCGCGCCCTCTACGGCGACCGACGCGATTTTTACAAGAGCACCCATTACCACATTTAATTAAATCCTCACTGTTTTAATTATACTTGGTAACGCAGCTGAATTACTGCCTCGTAATTCAAACCGAGACACAGTGAGTAGACGTGAATAATGCCTTACAAATTGATGTAAAACTGTTCTGTGTTATAAGTGAATGCAGCATTAATATTTTGAAGAGATTTTGTTTTGTTACATATTTTTTTTCACGTGATTGAAACTAATAATAATAATTGGACAAAACTACACAGTAGCTATATATAAACAGACAAAATGAAAGCAGTTCACTAAGTATAATTTTGGCCTTTGTTTGTCAACCGATCTTCATTCCGTTTTATTTAATAAATATCAACGAGCTTTAGTTACCAATAAAAAAGTTGGAGTTAATTTATATCATCGACGAATGGAAACTTTTTTTGTTAGGGCGGACGTTACTTTTTTGTGTACAATAACGTTAATATTTAATAATAAATGTCCACAAAGTAATGCCCTCAACAATCAATGTTTGATGTAAAATATCTATTGGCGGAGGGTAAACCTGATTGTTGACCGGTCGACAGAAAACACGAACACTGCAGTACTAACTAAATACTCAAAAGTATTTGCAACCATATCTGTAGAAACTTAAGATTCAAACTGTTTTGTCGGCCACTCGTTTTACTAGTGTTACGGGGCACGCGCCGATGACCTAGTGCCCTTTAATAAATGCCGCTAAACACACCGCGCCTGCGCCTATTTGAATATTTGCCTTTTGTATTTAATAAAAACGAATATTTATGTAATAAAATAAATAAACAGTCATTATTTTATGAAACAAATTTGTAATGCTTTAATTTTTCCTTTTGCCGTAGCTGATTCCTGTCGTAATCTGTTCTTCTATGCATATAACTTATACTAAACAATTTTGATGTTCCACATCCTGCCAAGCGTCCTGTGACCGCTCATTTTTTTTATTTGCAATACTCAATATATCTATGTAAGCAAATGACGTAAAAAGTTTGCACCCCTTATTATAGTCGAATTTCAACCATTAAACAACCACTAGTGTTAGTATAAAAAATTATAGTCGTGCGTTCGAAAACCGGGGCCAAAGAAATGGGTTCAAACGCAACATTTCACGAATGAATATATACGATATTTTCTAATGCTATCTTAGAATTATAAATTAGTTATCAAGCACTTTTGGATGTATTCAGGCACCTGCCAGCTACTGTCATCAGCGCTTATTGTAAGTTTGACGTAACTTCACTTTCATTATCAAACCCTACATGTTTTTTTAAAGTAGTCTGTAACATATTTTATAATATAAAAAAAAAAAACAATTGCCAAATGTATGAAAAGACGAAGACAATGTTTGAAAAGTCGCACAGAAAAGTGTTAAGTTGGGTTTAAAAAATCTTCACATGGTGTGAGTTAGAAGAAACAGTAGAGGGATCTTTAAAAATAATAGCATAGATTGACAGACTGACGTTCACTTGCCTTGGCAATGTTCACTAAAAACATGAGCGTAAGACGTGCCTTGTACTGGACTAGAAAAATAAATATATTTGAAATTCATATATATGTATCTGTTTGTAATTTGAATTTCTTAGTCATTTTGGCGTCCATTTATTTTTTTTTTTACTGCGCCTTCGTCTACAAAACTCAACAACCAAAGTAACATATGGGAATATTATATCGATTTCAATGAGCACTGTTTAAATTGTCAAATATTAAAGATAAAGTTTTAGGCCTGATTTATATTTATGCAAAATTTCAAGACGTCAGCTCATTCATTGTTTACAATTCAACATTATAATTATACGTAACTTTGAAGATAAAAGATATTCGACCGTAAATGTATTACTTATTGACAATATACCATTATATATCTTTAAGTCGTTGTTTCATTAGTTTCTTATACAGTGTAAGTGAGCACTGAAGGAATTATATGGTGGGTTAAGGTTCCAAATATGTTGCTGATGATAAACCTCATTCGATATACTGTTAGTATGTTAGTTCATACATCTAATATATACCTTACATGTTACTGTAAATGGCGCAATAGAGCATTTCTATAATTGTATATTGTCTAACATTTTATATCTCTTAATATATGTGGGCTGAGTGGTGAGTTCAATTTTTTTAATAATTTCTTTTGTACATACAATATATTGTTGAGATAATACACAACTTAGAGCAAGTCTACGTAGGAGTTTGTAGATCTAAGTATAAATCTAAATAGGTTCGCTAAATGTAGGTTTTCATTATTATCATATACGTTATATATATATATACGTAGTCTGATCTTTTATAAATATGGAATATTTTGTGAAAAGTATATTTTCAAATATCTCATGAAACCTTTCATAAACGTAAAAACATTTTAAATTGAAAAAGCCAATGAACTGAGCTCGTCAAACTTTTCAGTTTGATCCAGCTTTTTATTCATGAATTCGCGGCCGGTATTCATAAGAGCACTTGCACATCTATCCACTCGACCAATTATTGATATCCATATTTATGTATGAAATTTCGAAAATAAAAAAAAAAAACGTAATAGAAAAATGTGTATAGAAAACACGTAAATTATTCGCGATCTCTCGTTTTGTATTGATAAAATATGGAAACTTCTATAATTTTTAGATGCTCGGAGCTAAATACTGTTTATCTTCTATACATATAATAAAAATGAAGTGTCTGTATGTAACAGCGAAATAAAATTTTTTCACTGGTTGGGTATGAACGTATACACGCTACTGATAACAAAAATGCAATTTTTAAAAATTTTGTCGGTCTGTCTGTCTGTTTGTTCCGAGTAATCTCCGAAACGGCTGGACCAATTTTGACGGAAATTTCACTGGCAGATAGCTGAAATTACAGCGGGTGACATAGGCTACTCTAAATTAGACTAAGTTTTAACCGCGGCTTCGTCTGCAATGCTATCTCCAAAACGGATGGACCGATTTGCACAAAACTTTAACCAACAGATAGCAGATATCATAAAAAATAATTTAATATATTTTAATTTAGACTAGCTGTTAAATGTGGCTTTGCCCGCAGTACTATCTCTAAAACAGTTTAACCAATCTTCAAGAAACTTTCATTGGCCAATAGTTGACTTTATAAAAAATAATTCAAGAAATTATAGTTGATACTAGCTGTTAACCGTGGCTTCACCCGCAGTACTATCTCCAAAACGGTTAGATCAATGTTCACAAAACTTTCATTAGACGATAGCTGACTTTATAAAAAAAAATTCAAGCAATTTTAATGTATACTTGCTATTAACCGTGGCTTCCCCCGCATTACTACCTCCAAAACGGTTAGACCGACTTTCACGGGACTTTCACTGGGAGACAGCAAACCTTAAAAAAAGTTATTTAAGTTATTCTATTTTAGACTAGCTGTTAACCGCGACTTTTGTCTGTATGAAACTTAGCAAGATTTCAACTCATTCTTTATTTTTAAATAGAGACATAATTATCAACTTTATCAACTTATTGATTACAATTCGTCATTATAATTGTTAGTAACTTTGAAGTCTTCCTAATAAGGTCTTAGACTATAAATGCATTACGTAAAGAGCTCCATTATGCAATTTCTTGCGGAACAGAAAAGCGTTTATTTTTTTATAGTCACAAAATCTTTTTTTATAATAGAAATGTATATTAAATGTAGTGTAAATCTTTATAATAACATTTTAAGTAATTGTTTCATTCGTGCCTTAACACAATGTAAGGGAGCACTGAGGTAGTTATATGATGGGGTAAGGTTCCAAATACGCTTTAAGTTCAATTCACATATAGACAGAGTGCGAAACAAAGCCGCTATGGTCTTGGGTCGCCTCCATCCGTTGCTTTGTCATAAGAGTAAGATGTCCCTCAGACAGAAGCTCACTTTGTATAAGACGTGTATCCGTCCCGTGATGACATATAGCTGCCCCGTTTTTGCGCATATGTCCAAATATAACTTTCATAAACTGCAGGTTCTCCAAAATCGTTTTTTACGTAAAGTGACCGGTGCTCCGTGGTACATTCGGAGAGTCGATCTCCGTAGAGACCTAGAGATCCCTTCTGTCTGGGCGTACGTAAAATCACTTACGATTAGTTATTTTGATAAAGCCGTGAATCATCCCAATCCGTTAGTGGTATCCGCCGCAAACTATGAACCCGTACCAACGATGCGCATTATAAAAGACGTCCGCGATGCATTTTTACCGACCCTCCTGATTTAATCACGTCAGCGAACGATCAGTACCAGCCTGTCCCTCGAAACAGAGCGTGCTCACGCCCACGCCCGCGTAACTACAGATCACGCCGCCGTGGTCTGGGGGTTAATTTCGCTCCCGCACACCCGATTAGGCCTCCCACGGCAGCGGCTCAAGCCTAGGTTCGATCCCTCGGTAGGGAGCCCTTGAGTGCGTTGCTTGCGCGATACGGTGACACACAAATATACATCACTGCTACAACACTACACGATCGCCCCCACACACGTGCACGCCTACACGCTTACACATGAAAGTGGAAGGGTTTACTTTTTTCCCTTATCGAACTGAAAAACTCTCAATTTTCCGATAATAAATATCTGGAGGAGTTGTTGAGGCGTGTATGCTTGGTACACATATACGTTTCAACAACTCATACATATATGAATAGTTAGCTAGGTTAGCTAAGTTAGGTCGCGATTTTGCATACAACAGGCAACAGCCAAGCCGAGGTGTGCCGTGCACCCTTGAGCTGGTTGCCAAAACAAAATTGGCTGAGTGCCTTAAGCGCTCGCCTTAGTAGTCCGGTGAAGCTGTTAAGACCTTGCTGAGTCAATAGCGTAGACATTTCGAAAAAAAAAAAAATCCATATGTCACCAGCAGGTGACAAACCTCATTTGGCACATTGTTAGTATATATATAACTAATGTACACATTACATATTACTGTAAGCGGCGTGCATTTCGTACTTTCAATTGTTTTTAAAGAGCATTTCTATAATTGTACATAGTCTAACAATTCTATAATTCTTTAATACAATTAAAAAAAACGCGTGCGGAGCTGCGGGTAGAGCTAGTATTAAATAAAATTATTTCCAAAGTTATGTTATTTGTAATTAATAAAAGGAATATAACAATTAAGTACTTTACAGGTATATTATTTCGCATGTAAATAGTATAATAATTCATCTATAAAACATATTTTTAGACAATTCATGGTCGTACTCACAGTGATTTTTAAAGTTGCCAAACCAATACAAAATAAATCAATCATATCGTGATGTAGAATTTACAGTGTATTGATGCCTTAAGACACGTTTCAGAAAAAGTTTTACGACCTGGGTGACAGTTTTTCAATTTAGTTAATATATACCTACATACATATATATAGTATGTTTATAAACATTGAAGTCACATTTTAGACAAAGGTAAATTCCGTAAACGAAATACTTACCAGTAGAGATAGGATATAGGTGACACGCGAGGGACATAATATACTAATCCTACTAATATTGTAAATAAGAATGCGAGTTTGTTTGTTAAAAATAATAACAAATCCGTGAAGACCCCAGTTCCAGTTAGTAATATAGAAATCGTTTTATATATTAACTTAGATATGAACATGATATATATATATTACACACTAGTGGGCCGGACGGATGTTGTCGCACCCTGATAATAAAAAATTGAGTCGTTGCGGAACGCCTGGCAGATGTGAAACATTGAAATTGTTTTGTATAAGTTATATGCATAAAAGAATAGATTACGACAAGAATCAGCTATGCATAGTGATGATATGATGATGAATGTTTATTTTTATTAAATAAAAAATACTAAACTTCACCTAAGCACAGGCGCAATGTGTTTAGCGGCATTTATCAAAGGACGCTAGATCGTCGACGCGTGCTGCATAACACTAGTATAATTAATGGCCAACAAAATAATTTGAATCTTATGTTTCTACAGATAGGGTTGCAAACGTTTTTGAGTACGTTAATGGTGCAAAATTCGTGTTCTGCGTCACCACGTCGTGCCGAGCCAACAATCAGGTTTACCCGCGCCTGTAGATGTTTCACATAAAAAAAACTCGGATTATATATATTATACCTAAACATTCCTCGTGAATCACTTTATTTACTGATGAAAACCGCATGAAAACCCGGTCAGTAGTTTTTGAGTTTATCATGAACAGACAGACAGATATGGCATAAAACTTTGTTATATACTATGTAATGATATTACATAATCACAATGATAGGTTTAGACAGAAGGCCAAACATTCAAATAAGAGTAAAGAATAGAAAAAAATATACATTGAAATATTTTGCTGTGGCCAGTGCTCGGTTGACTGTCGCGTTTTATTGCGCACTATTCCGGTGAATAAACGCGTTCGAAAGGGGGGTTTAATGGACCGGTCGACACTGGGGGAGGTCCCCTTAGCTCTCGGGCTCGGCTGTCCAATGTATTGGCTACGAATATTGAATATTTTACCGTTACCAAAGCTAGAGTTTGCGCGCTGCCCGCTAATCAGCGGTCTGTAATGAACAACTATTGAAAGCCACTTCTTTTCCAATTACCTTAGGTTTAAATTAAAATAAAATATGTTTCTATATGTTATATTTGTTTACTAAGAATTTTCTTTATAACAAGTTTCTTTACTGTTTATTCACGCAAACATTAATATATATTTGTACATATTCTAGTAAACCTTTTATCGTATCTTTTTAGATCTGGCACGCTTTCTACTGTATTTGCCATAAATTCGGCTCTTACGAGAGATTTTATTTGCTTTTTGTAGCGAGATTTAAAACTAGGTTAAAAATCAGGTTAAGTACTTTGATGCAAAGCTTTAACACACTAAGTAGATAGTTAGTAAATTCTATAAAGTATTTTATTAGACTTGTTTACATGTATGTTTATTCCTAAACCTATCGATGATTTTGTTATATTGCTACGATTGACTTTCTTTCGTTGTAGCATAAAATGGATTGCACACTTTTCTTAAAGATGAAAGTTACTATTAAACAAAAACATTAAATAAGAGTCATTCTTTCACCTACGAATAGTCAAGTAGCCATAATATGAATAAAAGTTTATTCCAATCTTTAACGTATAGTGGCAATTACATGTAGGTATATTTATTATGTATACCTACTATGGGCCAAAGTTTCATATGACTATTTACTTGCTTTATATTTCTAAGCAAGCTCGTGGTAAATCAGATCTTTTCATAAAAATGTTATATAATTTATGAATACTAGCTACCCTGGACAGATGTGAATATTGTGCAATATTAAAGGTTCAACACGCACTACTACACTCAACACTAGGTTGATATATAATATTAGATTTTCAAATATCGCATTTATATACATTGTATTTTTTTTTCTCGATCTGACTATGCTATTTACCTAACAAGGTCTTAACAGAAGTACTAAGGCGAGCGCATAAGGCACTCGGACGATTTTATTTGACAACTAGCTCAAGGGTGTACGATACACCTCGGCTTGGGCTGTTGCCTGATACATGCAATTCACGACCTATCTGAGCTAACCTTAGCTAACTATTCATACATATACGAGTTGTTGAAACATATGTGTACCAAGCATAAATACCTCAACAACTCTTATATTTCGTATCGGATAATTTTCTAAACTATCTCAGTTCAGTCAAAAATAAAACCCTTCCTCTTTCAGGTGTAAGCGTGTATGCGTGCACGTGTGTGGAGGTGATATGTTTAATGTTGTCGCAGTGATATAAGATTTTGTGTGAGTGTATCACGCGAGCAGCCCACTCAAGGGCTTCACGCCGACGGGCTGGACCTAGGCTTAAACCGCTGTCGAGGGAGGCCTAATCTGGTTACATTGTAAAAAATTTAAGACATATTTATGGATACGTCCTACAGCCGAATAATTATTATGCGACTCCTCACAAAAGTTTGCTTGCCCACGGTCTAAATAAGTACAAGAAATGAAATACGAAAACAATCAATAAACCCAATCATCGACGTGTGCTTCTTCTTCTTTATTTTATGGCACCGTGTGTAAGCAATACACAATTCCGCCAATGTCATGTAGATACAGAGTGTGCGCTGTCTGTGCCAGATAGTGTCATAAACGAAGGGAACCGAGTTAAAAAATGTAATTCAGAAACGAAGATAATTAATTTCGTATTAAGACCGACTTATTGTGTTTCCCACAGATATACATAAAGGCAAGCTTATATATGTTTCGATTAAAAAATAGACAATCTGATTAAAGTTTAATTTTATTAATTTTAATAGATAATGACAATACATGTAAAATTAAAGGGTTGTTATTCACTAAAGCTAAGATAGACGTAAGGTTAGTAGGGCGCGGAATATAAGGAGGAAGGACATCAAAAAGGGAGAGTCTGTTTCTCGAACAATTAAAAAATATATGATCTGGAGAACCTTCGTCAAGGCCGCTTTCGCACAGAGAATGATCCCTAATACTTAATTTAAACAAATGCACTGGTGAACAAGTATGACCTGGACGAAGACGACAGATGATGGAAGTAACGGTTTTACTTAGATACGAGAATTTAAAAAACCATGGTTTTCGGGGAACTTCATTTTGAAAAGAACCGTAAGATTTGCCTTTATATTTTCTTGAATAATTCCAATCCTTTTGCCATGTTTCTAATAATCTAGTTTTAGCTAGAGACCGTAGATCTTCTGTATACAGTCTAAAATTGTTCAAGGAACCTGATTGGATAGCATTTTTTGCGCAAGAATCCACTGATTCGTTCCCAGAGATACCGCAATGGCCTGGAATCCAAGCTATCACTATTTTGATGCCAAAAATATGACACTCATAACATCGACGTGTGTTACACCAGATTTCAGCTCTCTTACGTCAACTTAACTTACTTTAAAATGTTTTGATTAGCAATTACTTAAATAAATATTTCATTTTAGTGTAAAAATATATAGTATAGGTACACATCAATGGTTTTGTTTTGGTTGGAAAGGAACGAGTATTCAAATATAATTGCTGGGATAAGACTTGAAAATACCTGGAGATACATTTTCAAGTTGAGGTTGGTAGCCAACCAAGCGTGATTAGAATAAGATCTACCACAATGCTGGGCTTATCCATAATTCCCTTCACTGAAAACTACAGCTCATTTCAACGTTGATCACCGCGGCGCGGCATCCGAACAGTCTAACACTGGTATATCATAGCTCGACATCTCTTTGTCTTTTTGTGTAATAAATATGTAGACAAACTCTGATCCCAATCCAATCCCATAAATCCCGTTCAAAAAAGTCTAGGCGTTTTGAAGAGTCTTTATTTTTATAATACGTAATAGATCACATATCAAAAATTGGGAACAAAACTAACGTGGAACAAACTTTTTAAATAAAAACACAAAATAAAGTTTGGAAATGTATGCGATAGAAACTTAGCATGTTACTAGGCAACGTATAATCAAAAATTGGAAACTTAACCAACGTAGAATAAACTTTTTGAATAGAAACACAAAATAAATTCTGAAAATGTTTGCGATAGAAAGTTACCACGTTACCATGGCAACGTATGTAGTACTAACGCTACCACGAAGCGGAAGCTCTCAAAAGGAGAAAAATAGCCCGATTTTGAAACATTCTTCATTGATGCTTCGCTCCTATTGGTTTTAACGTGATAACAAGTCACCTTAAGCCTTCCTTGATAAATAAGCTATCTAACAACGAAATAATTTTTCAAATGTGACCGGTAGTTCTTGACATTAGCGCGTTCAACCATACAAATTAACAAACTCTTCAGCTTTATATATTAGTATAGAAGTATAGGTGTAGATATCGTGATATTTATTTATTTGGATAAGAATGGCGTGTCTAAAATGTAAAACTAAAAGTCTGGTTGAAATCTATCCAGTAGTTTCTCGTACCTCCATAATTATATTTACATAATTTCACGAACGATCTTAAAAATATCCCAGCTCAAATAACTTTGATGGCGTTTATTTACTTCACTTGGCAAGAATCTATTTAAATCAATAAATACCCAGACTCAGTACAAATACCGTTTCGGCCATTTTTAATAGTAAAACCTTTTTGTCGACAAAAGCTACAAAGTTTTTATTGTTTAATACCAGTCGAGCGTTTTATTCGATGTTGTAAACAGAAATTGCATCTCGTGTTCACGTACCTATTTTCATTGTTTCAGTTTGTAGTTTGATTAAAGTACGTTATACCTACGAAACAACATAAGGCTACACTGTATACACATATCTGGTCTACCATATATTTCAAGTTGTGTAGAACGTAGCCAAAAATGTGTCCCGTTATCGCACTGTGTTAGTTACTGACCACATACAAGCAAACGTCACATAAATCGTAGTCCGGTGAAGCTGTTAAATCCTTGCTAGGTCAATAGTGTAATCAGTTCGAAAAAAAAAACACACATAAATCTTTAAAAAAAATCATAGACCCTTTTCTGTTTGATCTTCACCTTTCACCAAACAATTTCTTTTCCAGCCGTCTGGAAGAGGGGCGTAGTGATAGGAATTCATAAGCCCGGCAAGAAAGCTACGCTTCCCGATAGCTATCGCCCGATCAGTTTATTAGATACCTTAGGTAAACTTTACGAGCGGCTCCTTCTGAACCGTCTCCAGGTTACGATAAACGACCATAGTTTAATACCACCCGAACAGTTTGGATTTCGCGCCAAACACTCTTGTCCGGATCAAGTACTCCGCCTCACGGAGTACATCCTTTCTAATTTCAATAAAGATCCGCATCCGGAGCCGGATCCGCCCGTGAAAAACACTAATCCGAAACGTACGATAGCAGTATTTTTCGACGTCGCCAAGGCCTTCGATAAGGTCTGGCACGAAGGGCTCATATACAAGTTAAATCAAGCCGGCATACCCGATAGGTTAGTTCACATCCTCCGCGATTATCTAGCCGATAGGACCTTCCGTTTTAGAGTAGACGGCGAACTCTCATCGCCTCGTCCGATACGCTCAGGTGTGCCACAAGGCTCAATCCTCGCGCCCACCCTCTTCAACCTGTTCATCAGCGACCTACCTAAGCTCCCGGGAGTCGAGGTAGGTTGTTATGCTGATGATACAGTCATCTACGCCTCTGGCTGGCGGCCGAAAGTCCTTAGGAATCGCATCGAAAAAGCCGTTAGCACGCTCGGTGACTGGTTTCTTCGATGGCGTATAGGTATTAACCCCGACAAGAGTGCCGCGATACTCTTCGATCCCAGATATCGCGTGAACAAGTTAAAGCCCATAAGGCTATACGATTCCGAGATACCTTGGACCACCAAGGTCAAGTATCTCGGCGTCACTTTAGACCGTCACTTAACGTTCGATCCCCATATTAAGAGAGTGCGAGACAAAGCCGTTATGGTCTTGGGTCGCCTCCATTATCTACTCTGTCAGAAGAGCAAACTGTCCCTCAGACATAAGCTCACAATATATAAAGTTTGTATTCGTCCCGTAATGACGTACAGTTGTCCGGTTTTCGCCCACGCGAAGAATCTAGATACGCTTCAGGTTTTGCAGACCCGGGTTCTGCGTAAAATCACCGGTGCTCCTTGGTTCGTACGGAAGGCGGATCTCCATAGGGACCTGGAGATGCCGTCTATCTGGGCGTATATAAAATCACTTACAGATAGCTATTTCGAGCGAGTCCGTTCCAGTCCGTTAGTGGTATCCGCCGCGAATTACGAACCCGTGCCCAACGCTGGGCGTTATAAAAGACGTCCGCGACACATTTTCACCGACCCTCCCGACGATATCACGTCAGCGAACGATCAGTACCAGCCTGTCCCTCGTAACAGAGCGCGCTCACGCCCACGCCCGCGTAACCACAGATCGCGCCGCCGCGGTCTGGGGGTTAACTTCGCTCCCGCACACCCGATTAGGGCTCCCACGGCAGCGGCTCAAGCCTAGGTTCGATCCCTCGGTAGGGAGCCCTTGAGTGCGTTGCTTGCGCGATACGGTGACACACCCATACATCACTGCTACAACACTACACGATCACCTCCACACACGTGCACGCCTACACGCTACACATCTTGGTGGAAGGGTTATTTTTTTTCCCTTATCTGAACACACTGAAAAACTCTCCAAAGTTTCCGATAAAAATGTATGGAGGAGTTGTTGAGGCGGATATGCTGGTACTCATATACGTTTCAACAACTCAAACATATATGAATAGTTAGCTAGGTTAGCTAAGTTAGGTCGCGATTTTTGCATGCAACGGGCAACAGCCAAGCCGAGGTGTGCCGTGCACCCTTGAGCTGGTTGCCATTATAAAATCGACTGAGTGCCTTAAGCGCTCGCCTTAGTAGTCCGGTGAAGCTGTTAAGACCTTGATGGGTCAATAGCGTAGTCAGATCGAGAAAAAAAAAATAAAAAAAAACCAAACAACTTCAAGACATGTTTCTTTATGAAAAACTAGCTTTTTCCCGCAGCTTCGCTCGCGTGATTGTAGTTTTAAAGTAGTACTATAGTTATATAGGTAGTATTGTAGTTAGAAAGTATTTGGTCTGAGTATGTTTTCTGTACCTTTGACATGGTGTATGCAAAATTTAGAAAAATAGAGAAAAAAGAAAATTTCTTTATTGCTGGATAACATCACAAACAACGAGATGAATATATACATAGCTTATTAGAATATCCAACAATGCAGCTAAGTGCTGCAGTACAACTGGGTGGTACTACAGCGCTGATTTTCAATGGGCGTGCAAAGTAAAGTACGGACGTGTATTCGATGCCTTTACAAAAAATATAACAGAACTTATAACATGTAAATGGCAAATACTAACAACAAAAAAGTAAACATCGAAAAAAAAACAAATTTTACAAATGTAGCTTTCTAAAAAGTACTTCACTACCTCGGTTCCACAGTGGCCACCATAAGCCTGACAAGTAGTAGTAATATTCGTCCAATAGGACAGGCGAAGGAATTATAAACCTGACAATAACATACCGAATACCACGCGAAAACAGGTTTTAAGCAACTTCATAATGATCGGTTAAGTCGTGAAAGCGTAACAAACTCATTTTCGCATTCACAATATTCATTTAGGTAAACACAAAAGACGAGACTAAACTTGTCTTCGCATACAAAAAAAAAATATTGATATCAAAAATTATTACTAGTATAAACTGTTCTCAACTGAGAATTTCTCATGACATTAGCTACAACAAAATGTCGATCTCCTTGGTTAAAATTTTTCAAATAGTTTTTATGCCACCTCACAATGAATTATTCAACTTTTCATTCAATTGAACAAAAAATAAGTATACAAGCAGGTGTAGCAAATTCTGAAATATTGCATTTATATACATTCTGCAATTAATTTTTATTCGTATAGATATACTTACATTTTTATATGATGTACAGGTTTTAAAGCAACAAAGTCGTATCTTTATAAAACAACTAGTTCAAAATAGGTGACCCGTACCTGTGACATCTGTGATACGACGTAACAGACGCGCAGGTCACGGCTCCTCGACAACCCCGTCCTACTCGTTATTTCTCGTATTCAATGTAGCAGAATGTTCACAATTTCCAATCCACCATTTTGCTTTCAATGCATGGTGTGATCTCGTTTTATGCAGTGTTTCTGTAGCGCGAGCGTGCAACATGTTACCGGCGTTATTATAATAAAACTTTTTCGATTCAAAAACTAGTCCTGATGTTTTTGATTTGATTCAATAATGATAATTGAATAATTATTCTGAAACTATCAGTATAATGTCTACATAGTCACAATAGGCGAAGATAAATCTGTTCCGTAACCTTTTTTCCTCCGTTTCTCATTCGATTTTTTTTTTTAATTTTCTTTTTGTACAACAATGTATAGCTTGGAGAATGGAGAAGCATTAGTTTTATAAAAAAAAAGAATTAAAAATAATTTTAACAATAAAATTCAAAACAGTTTTTTCCTAAGTAACGGTAATCCACACACAGGCCAGGGTATCTAAAATAGGCGGAGTATATTTTAAATCGGCTAGAGGTAGACACTACTCTGAAATTAATGCCAAATTATTCCTCAATAACGGGATAAAGGCTTACTTGACAGTCTTCACTACCGCCGACGTTAATTGTAAGGTTATAATATTTGACTTTAAACTAACCGTTTAAATTTAAACATTGTCTAACGCTTGTCTAGATTAGTAGTTCTTATTTTATTATTCCTGTTTATTGTATTTTTGTCAGCAACATTGACAATGTTGTATTTAATCATAGATTATACTGTTTTTCCACTACACGCACTTTGACGTAGTGTATTCTAAATACTTGTATATTACTTATTTTAATTATATTATTTCCTTTTGACTAAAATGTCACAAGAATAAGCAATGTTACTTAAATTATTTTTTTCATTTACTTAACATTTTTGTAATGAAAATATCAACGAAAATATTATTTATAAATTATAACTGTTTCCAAAATATTTGCATAGTATGCAACATTTTTGAATGGTGACACTGAATTGAATGAATGCTATTTGTAGTTTTTAACGTTAAAACTTGAACCAGACATTTGTCTAGAAACTGCCTAAATATATTTTTGTAATAAAGTATATTTAACAAGTGTTAAACAAGATTTTAAGTTTTAAAATCTGTTTAGTAGAACTTGTGTTAAACGCGAGTTCATTTTCATTGTTATGAGAACGTTAGTCCTTATCTAAAAAAAATCACAATCTTTATATATTATGTTTGATTTTATATTAATACTAGGGTCTCTGCAGACGTTGTCCTGCTTTGATAATTATAAAAATTTCCTAAGAGCCAACAGCAGCACCACCTACGGAGTCCAATTGTGAATCTAAACCATTCTAGGATCCACTGGAACACGCACACAAAATTTCATCAAAGTTGGTCCAGCCGTTTAGGAGGAGTTCAGTGACATACACACGTACAGAAGAAATAAAAAATATTAAATTTTAAGAAACTATGATTTTTGTAAGCATTAACTACACTTACAGTGATGTATTTTTGCCATTTCGATGTGGTGCTTATGTATTTTACTCTTTACAAAAAAATGTCTTCTTATGGTAAATCAAGTACACGAAGTCACGGTTTTCAGCTAGTACAAGAATAATGGAAGAAATACATACTAAAACTATTAAATTGATTCTGGTAAATGTCTTAAATATAAATGCAAAACGTATGCAAACGCGTAAAAATAGCGTACGATACAGCACAGGTTCCGACATACGCTTCACAGCAGTTTTAATAACAGGTGTCGGCACAAAGGCCGGACAGTCATTGTTTGTTTTGAATTTCGAAGGCACAAACGTAACGCTCATTTCAACTGTCACGAGCAGACGCGACGCCACAGCTCTACAAAAAAAAACATGGGTTTTTTCGGTAGTACAATATCTACTGACGTTTTAACTGATTTTATTTTAGCTCTCGTTTAGGAAAATAAAGTACTGACGTACAGAATGTCACACAGAAAATGTAATAGTCAAATGTTGTCACTATATTTATGTTCATTATCATCAGCCTGAAAGAGACTCACCGCAGGCCTATATACCTCTTCCCGAAGAAAGGTATGGGCATATTTCCAGGCCAACCAACGACGTGTATTAGCGATTTCAAGCAGTGAAAAATCCACAATTCTATATTTTCCCACACACAGTAGTTCGTACTACAAGAGTATTTCTCAGGTTCAGAGTAGCCGATAGTGTTAACAATTGAAATTTGAAGATGCACTCCGAAAAAATCGTTCAAACATGCCGAGATTTGAACCTACTGACATCGGATTGATATTTCACCAATAAAACTACTAGACCACCAGGATAATATAATATAATTTCTTTTAGTATTTACTATATTACACTAGCATTAGTATTATATTATATATTAGCATGTAATTTAGTAGTGGTAGAGCCACGCTGAAGCTATTATTGGTTTCAGCCTGAATGGGTCGGCTCGTCCGGGGTAGTACCACCTTTTCACAAAAAACCGACGTGAAGTAACAGTACTTACATTGTTGCGTTTCGTTGGGTCAGTGAGAGCGCCGGAGACCCATCTCCCCTCCCCTCCCCTCTCCTCTTCCTTCTCCTCCCCCTTTCTCTCCATTCCCCCAAACAAAGGCTGGCAACGCTCTTGCGACTCCTCTGGGTTGCTAGTGTCTATGGACGGTGGTGATCGCTTAACAACAGGTGACCCGGATGTTCATTTGCCTTCTATTTGACATAATAAAAAGCATCTGCCCACGATTTCAGATGCGTTTTTAAACAACTTTTACTGTATTATTAATGTATGAGCAACTATATATTGAATGATTTGTAACACTATTAATAATATATTTTATGTTATAATTTAAGAGATGAAATACTTCTCGTGTACAAAATGTCATGAACAAATTTGTATTATTTTTTTACAATTTACAAAAGCATTATTAACTAATAATCTTAATTCTTGTTGTGTAAAAGTTGATTAGGGTTGGCTGGCATTAGTTCATTTTTTTATTTTTAAAAATGTATTGTCTTACGAAATGTAAAAGTATTGGTAATGATGAATTCATTACGTATACGTCCCTAATACAACATTTTATTGAAATCAGTTACATAACAGGGTTTTGAGTTTAAATAGCCATTAATTTTCTTGTATTCTTTTTAAAACATCCTAAAATTGTATTTTTGACAACACTAGTACCCTACCAATTAGGGATCAATATAAACTACCGGTGTACAAAATTTAGTAAAAACCTGTTAAACTGTTTTTGAGATAAATCCGGACCTACAAACAACGACAGGCATGAACCTGTAGAAGAATATTTACCTCTGAGAGTGACACAACATTTAGATACCTTACAAAACTAGTAGAGGATGTAAGCAGAAAACAAATTGGGGAAAGTGGGGGAATTGGGAACACTTAACTTCAAACACTAAAAAATAATAGAAACAAGTTATAAACTAAATAAAATTTTATTGCTACATGAACTTTAGTTATCTATGTACTTAGTAGTCATAAAACGTTATTTTAAATTTACGTTTTAATAAAAATATAAACTAAAACAAAAAACATTGCCATTCCTGTTTACCCGATACCCTATGGGGTAATTGAGATCATCCCGTGGGGGAAATGGAAATGGTATGAGGTAATTAGGGACGTTTGATCGATCTTTCTTACGTAATTACGAGGCATCTGACATAATTTGTAAAGTTTAAATATTTTTACACAATCAACCAGCAGTACTATGGGTAATTAGGAGGGTAAGGGGTAATTGGGAACGTTCCAAAATTACTCACCTAATGCCGTTCCCAATTACCCGAATCAGTCAATGTATATAAAAATTGCCGCCACTCTCAAAAGCATTTTTTATTACCTTTAATCTATGTTGCATTTGATAACAGATACGGTGTGTATGATATGAGCAAAAATACAATACCTTTGAACTCAAAAATATGATACTCATGTGTATCACTGATATAATCAAAAATACAAAAATAATTGTTCGACTTACCGTAACAAAACTAGTTCGTCCTTTCAATCCCACTTTCGCATACGCAATGAATGGCTCTGCATTCAGCCGTAGAATAGGTTCGCGACAGTGTAGTGCGGGGAGATGTACTATTTATAGTATATTTACACGGGTGCTCCCACAAAAAAGCCCTGTTTATTATTATCATAATCTTCAATCAAAGTGCAATACTTAATAGCGTGTAGGGACAGCCCTTCAACCCACGAAGATTCGAATCCTGTAGGATTTAGCCTTTAGGGACGCAATATATCGTGATGTCATCATAGTAGGTCATTTTCCAATACCTGTTTAGCTTGCCAACATCCTCTCAGGATTAGATATTACTTCTCCCTATCCTATTCTATATAGTTTCGAGGAATTTTTCCGACACAAAATACATATAGGATTTGTTGAGGCACGCATGCTTGGTACACATGCATGTTTCAATAACTCATATACGTATATCTAGATGGCTTAGCTTAAGTTAGCTCGGATAGGTCGCGATTTTTGCACAAAACAGGCGACAGCCCAAGCCGAGATGTGCCGTGCACCCTTAAGTTAGTCGCCCAAACATCCCAAATCGGCAGAGTGTCTTCAGCGCTCGCCTCAGTAGTTCGGTGAAGCTGTAAAGACCTTTCTAGGTCAAAAGTAAAAAAAAAAGTTTTTACTAGGTAGTGCATATAACTTTTACCTATCTTTGACTACACTGGAGAGCTAAACCTACTTTATGCTTAACGTGTTACCGGCTTCACGCTTTATTCTCACTTAAACAAGACTGGGCATATCATATAATAAATACACATTATTATTAATCAATACTAACCTCACCTAAACAACAAGGTAAATATTAATAATAACATTCTACTGTTTCAATATAATAGGACAATTATTCGCAGCCCCAAGAAAAACGCTTACAAAGGAAGCCTTGATAGGATCCTATTTTATCGAGATATATGTAAAGAGATAAGTAAATAAATAAGCCTAGAATGCGATTACAGGCAGCTACGATTTTTCGCGAACCGCAAGATGAAAGCATTTAATAATGAGTCGACTATTAACGGGACCATTTCTTTTTATTTTACCTCTCCGGCTTTTGTCTCGTTTCGTTTATTATATATTTGCCTTCCTATAGACACACTGTTTGCACGGTATTATCAAGGCACCAGACAACGTTCAGTTTCTGTCTGTTAAATAGTTGACAATTAGATAATATTGTATTATATCTACTTTTTACCTACTCGGTTTTTTAGCTTAATCAATTTTTTTTCGAACTGACTACTTTATGGACCTAGCAAGGTCTAAACCGCTTCACCGAACTACTGTGGCGAGCGCTTAAGGCACTCAGCTGATTTTATTTGACAATTAGATCAAGGGTGCACGGCACACCCCGACTTGGGCTGTTGCCTGATACATGCGATTCGCGACCTATCTGAGCTTATCTAATCCAAGCTATTATATGTATTCATACATATATGAGTTGTTGAAACATATATGTGTACCAAGCATGTATCTTAAAACTCTTACATATATTTCTTATCGGAAAATTTCTAACGTTTTTTCAGTTCGATAAGGGAAAAAAACCTTTTCACTTTTATGTGTAAGCGTGCATGTGTGTAGGGTGGGGGTGATAGAGTAGTGTTGTAGCAGTGATGTAAATTTTTGTATCACTGTATCGCGCAAGCAACGCACTCAAAGGCACTCGGTGGGCGAGCGATTGGACCTAGGCTTGAGCCACTGCCTAAGGAGGCTTAATCTGGTGTGCGAGAGCGAAGTTCATCCCCAGACGACGGCGACGTGATCTGTGGTTACGCGGGCGTGGGCGTAAGCACGCTCTGTTTAGAGTAACAGGCTGGTACTGATCGTTCGCTGACGTGATTAAATCAGGAGGGTCGGTAAAAATGGGTCGCGGAAGTCTTTTACAACGCGCAGCGTTGGGTACGGGTTCATAGTTCGCGGCGGATACCACTAACGGGCTGGGATGATTCGCGGCTTTTTCGAAATAACTACTTGTGACTTATTTGTAATTTTGTATTATTGTATTTTGTATTATTATAATTTTGTAATATTGTACTTTTAACTTCTGAATACAACGGACAACTATACGTCATAACTGGACGGATGCAAGTTTTATATAACCTGAACTTATGTATGAGGGACCCTATGACAAACCAAGTGATAGAGGTAACCCAAGACTATAGCGGCTTTGTTCCGTACTCTATCTATGTGAGAATCGAATTTTAAATAATTATCTAATGTGACGACGAGATACTTGACCTCGGTGGCCCAAGGTATCTCGGTTTTGTACAGCCTGATGGGCCGTAATCTATTAGCGCGTTGCTTAGTCTCGAAGAGTATCGCGGCACTCTTTTCGGGATTTACCTCTATACGCCATCGAAGAAACCAATTACCGAGTGTGCTAACGGCTTCTTTGAAACGTTTCCTGAGCCGATCCAGCCGCCAGCCGGAAACGTAGATAACTGTATCCTCAGCACAACAACCTTTTTTTTTTCTTACGTGAAGAGAAAATCCTTATGGACTATCAAAGCTCCCGGGGGCAGCCCGACTTGAGCCGCTCAGGCCCGCGTGCGAGTCACGCAGGGGTGAGGCCCAAAACGGCGACTCGAACTGGCTAAAACTCCACGACAACCTACGCCACACTATGGGAGTGTGCAAGCTCCACAACACCCCTGGCGGTAGGCGTTTCCTACGCCAAACCCAGCTGAGGCAACCCCGTTTTAAGGCTGCCTCCCAGCTCCCCGAACCCGTGCAATGGGAATCCGGGTCCCTCGACCCTTTCCCCCTGGGTACAGCTGGCAGCGGAGAGGCCATCCGCTCCGCCAACACCCTATGTTTGATTTTTTACCAAGGCTTACTCCTCCTTCGCCCGGGCTACCCCGAAGTCCCCTTCGGCCTACGCTAACCTACGCTCCCCCCCCCCGTACCCGACGATCTTATCCCTACCCTACCTATCACAATCCCTACGCCCTCCAATCCCAGGGCTTGCCTACCCCCCGAGTAGGTAGACAAGCCAGAGGATACCTACCCAGCACCCCCTGACTCCCCGCCCTAACCATCTCTAACCCTAACCAAACCTACATGGTCCCGACGCTCGCCTAACCCCTGGTCTTGCCTGCTTACATAGTAACTGGGCAAGCCAGAGGTTTCCTAATCCTAACCCCCCCTTCGTTCCTACGTAGCCTACATGGGTGGTTACCACAAGGCGGTCTCTGGTGGATAGGGGTGACCCCTCTCCGTCTTCCGCGCCTGGCACCCCGACGGCACGTCGCAGGTACATCGGTGTCCCTCTCCCTGGCTTGCTCTGCCTCCTCCTTTCGTGACATGACAGAGTCACAGAACGAGGAAAAAGCTCTCCATGCTGTTTCGTCCACGACCATGGCTTTGACGACTACCGCCAGAGACAAGTCATTGCCAATGACATTCGTGAGCACTCTGCGTTGTTCTGCCCACGCCGGACACACTTCCAATGTGTGTTTTGCACTGTCCAGTAAGTCACCACAATGGTGACAGTGCGTGGTCAGTTCCTTCCGGGCGATATTGTGCAGATACTTCCCGAAACACCTGTATCCGGTCAGTACCTGCACCAGCCTAAAGATCAACTGTCCGTGACTCCTCGCCATCCATTCCTTGAGCACAGAGCAAATCGCCTCGATTGCCCTTTACCCTGCAAGGGGTGAGTCCAACACGTCTCTCCATCTCCTCATCATGCGTTCTTTCTGCAGGGTTATTCGAGCCGCCTTCTCTCCCGGTGCAATAGTTGCTCCTCGAGCTGTTCGCACCAAGCACCAAAAGTACAACTCAGCTTGGTATAGGGCCACCAACTTCCAAGGAACTGAGCTTGCCAGAAGGCATGCCGACTCGTAAGCTACGGTACGGTAGCCTCGAATGGATCGGATGACCATAGTTCTGTGTATTTGACGGAGAACTGCACTGTTTGCAGCAGATAGGTTCTCGTACCACACAGGAGCGCCATACACAACCATCGACTTAACTACGTTCGTATACAGATTACGACAGCCGGGTCCTGGGCTGCCGAGATTCGGCAGCATTCCCGCCAGTGCAGAAGCAGTCCGCAAGACCTTCGGCTTAAATTGCCGGAAATGCTCCACAAAGGTCCAGCGGCTATCAAAGGTAAGGCCCAAGTATTCCATGGTGGGATGCACCACTACATTAATTCCTCCTATGTTCAACTGCGTATCAGCTGGAGGAGTTCTACCCGCACGGTAAAAATACATGGCTTGTGTTTTGTGCAGCACAACCTCTAGTCCTAATCGCCGGATCCTCTCAACTACTAGCTCTACGGAAACCGCGGCAAGGTTTATAGCATCCCTCAGCGTTTTGCCTCGGGCCGTCACCAAGGTGTCATCGGCATAGCATATGGTCGTCGCACCCGACAGAAGAACTCCTCGCAACACCCAGTCGTAACTGATGTTCCACAGGAATGGCCCGAGAACCGACCCCTGCGGAATACCGCACGGCGTTGCTTTATGGTAGCTATTACCATCCGGACCCACCCATGCAATGAACCTGTCCTCCAGGTACGAATCGATAATCTTGCACAGATATCCAGGTATCCTGTGAGATTATAACGCCTGTCTGACACATTCCCGTGGTAGTGAGTTAAACGCGTTAGAAATATCTAACGAGACCGCAATTAAAACTCTACCCCAGGAGGTAGCCTCGTCTGAGACAGCTTTCACCTTAAAAATCGCATCTATAGTGGATCGTCCTTAGCGAAAGCTTTATTGGGCATCTGATAAATCAGGTCCAACGTGCCTAAGGTGTTCTAAGAGGCGTTGAGATACAATCCGCTCAAGTAGTTTTCCTACCTCGTTTAGGAGGACGATCGGTCGATAAGCGGAAGGTGACTCAATCGGGCGATCCTATTTTCTCAACAGTATGAGATGTCCCACTTTCCACTATACTGGAAAGGAGCCGGCCTTTAAGCAGGCACTAAAGAGACGTATGAGCCTCTTTCCCAGGAATTCCAGTGCCATAACCTATACTCTTCCGGGGATACCATCCGGACCTGAAACAGTGTTCGTCTGTCGAAGACGTCTGACTGCCGCATCCAGCTCAGCCTGCGTAACTCCAGGAGATTCCTCTGACAAGTTACGCTCCGTCGGTAACTGTGATCCTAGAATCGAGGGAGCCAACTCATTTCCCTGTGGAAACAAAGCAGATATAATTGTTTCCAAGAGGTCAGAGTGCAAACATTGTGTAATCGGAGGGGTCCGTGGTCGTAAATGTCCCAGAACTGAGCGATACGGTCGGCCCCATGGTTCTTTGTCTAGGGTTTTCAATAGATCCGCTCTCGCTTTAGAATAGCATTCTTGATGGCAGCTTGGAGTGCTTTCTTCGCTGCCCTGAAATTGGCCACCAGTAGATCTTCAACTGAAGCTGTTCGACCACGTCGAAGCCTTCGGTGTCTGGCTAGCTGCCTCCTTGCGGCCACGCACGTTGTTCGCAGCTTAGCGATCTCTTGGGACCACCAGTAGACCAGCCGTTTGTTTGGTAAAGTACGTACGTATAAAATCTTATATAAAGATGATTCGATAATGTTTCCTTATCCTCAATCACGCTCCAGCCTAGCTAGCATTCGGCGTTCAACAAGGGGAGAAGCAAAGGTGATGTCCACAATAGAGGTTACCTGATACCGGACGCACGTAGCGGTGGTCCCCTGGTTGGCGATGCAAAGACCCGCCTCCAAGGATCATGTAGGGTTCTGCTACGCATGTTGGTGGCAGGTGATCCCCACGCCGTGGCCTTGACGCTAAAATCCCCTGCCACCAGGGTAGGACGGGGTGAGACGCTGCCGATAAATGAACCTAAGCTGTCTAGGAACGCTTCGAATTCCGACTGTGTCCTATTTGGCGAGAAGTACACGCTGATAATTACAATACCAGCCCACTGAACCGCAACGAAGTCCGCATCCCTAACAATAGTGGTGGCGAGACTAGAATCATCTGTGACGATTGCTGCTGTATGCGACAAATCGGCTGCCCAGTTACCCCTGTTTGGGATAAAATAGGGTTCTGCCACTATCGCTATTTGAATCGCCTCTTTGGCCATGGTCTGCAGTAGCAGGTCTTGGGCCACAGCTGCATAGTTGACGTTGATCTTGAGGAACTTACAGGCCATACTTAGAGCTTGATATTTGGTCCCTCTAACAGCCCTGTTTCCGTATGGGAACTTGGTGCAGGCACAACTACCACCATCTCTGCAGGTTTCGCTATCTTGGGTGCTCTGCTCTCTTTCCTAGAGTAAGTGGCACAACCACGCGCCCCAAGTCTGTGGTCTGCTGGACGCTTCGCATCCGCACACAATGGACAGTGACGAGCGGCAGAGCACTCAGCGGCTTAAGCATAACTTGCTTCGGTCTACCTCGCCTCTGCATTGCCATCTCTGGTGCCCAGTCTCAAGGCAGCAAAAGCATCTTTCTTCTTTAGGCTGCAGTATCTTGGCTTGAGCAGCCACAAATCCTAACATAAGCCTGTTCTCTTTTACGAGTGCCCTTGCTGCCACTACCGGGAAACGTAGCCACATCGTTCCAGAGTGAAAAGGGAGCCGGCGCACCTCCCCAATCTTGATATGCTCTACAGAGCAACCTCCTTTAGCGGCCACGACAGCAGCAATTTCCTCCTTTGTCACTGCATCATCAAGCCCCGTGATTCTCACATCTGCAAATTCTGTCGGCCTTGACACCTGAATCAGTCCCTCACCGACATTTTCGGCAAATACCGTTTTCAGGCGTTCCGCCAATCAATCCGCTTTGAGAACGCTGGTAGATCCGGGGACCTTCAGTTTGCGGGCCCCTGTCACTGTATCCTTAATTCTCAGGAACGGTATGTCTAGCTCAGCAATGTCAATCTTACTCTTGGCCAGTGCCACCACCTTCCTGTAATCTACGCCACTTTCGTTTACTTTCGGTAGCAATGTGATCACTACGGCAGACGATCAGGGAATAGCAAGCTTAGTAAAAGACGTTTTAGATTGCGTGTTCTTCGGCTTGACAGTTTGTCCCTGTTTGCCTCGTTTCGACATTCTCCAGCTTTCCACTCTAAAACGGAAGGTACCATCGGTAAGATAATCGCGAATGATAGGAATTAATCTATCGGGAACGCGAGCTAAACATAACTAATATACGAGGCCTTCGTACCAGACCTTATCGAAGGCCTTGGCGACATCAAAAAAGACAGCTATTGTACGTTTCGGTTTAGTTTTTCTCGAGTCCGAGTTCGGGTCGGCATTGAAATTAGAAAAAAATGTACTCCGTGATTACTTGGTCCGTGATATACTTGATTTATACAAGAGTGTTTGGCGTGAAATCCAAACTGCTCAGGTTGTATTAAACCATGATCTGTAATTGTAACCTGGAGACGGTTCAGAAGGAGCCGCTCGTAAAGTTTTCCTAAGGTATCTAACAGACTAATGGGGCGATAGCTAACTGGAAGCGTCGCTTTCTTGCCGGGCATGGAAATTTTCTAAACTATTTCAGTTCGATAAGAGAACAAAATAAAACCCTTCCACTTTCATGTGTAAGCGTGTATGCGTGCACGTGTGTGGAGGTGATATGTATAATGTTATCGCAGTGATGTAAGATTTTGTGTGAGTGTATCACGCGAGCAGCGCACTCAAGGGCTCCACGCCGAGGGAACAGACCTAGACTTGAGCCGCTGCCGATTAGAACATAATCTGTTCTTAGCTCTATCAAACCTTTAAATACATCGTAATACAGCAATACTATGTCTTATATTATAAAAATCGTGTTCACCGAAGCATTACCGATCTATCGGTGGACGTCTTTATTCTTGAGTTAGATTGTTTTTTTCATAAGGTTCGGTTCCGTGACTTCGCCATGCTACTATAAAAAAATGAGCCGTCACGGGATGCCTGGCAGATGTGAAACATCGAAATTGTTTGTATAAGTTATATGTATCAAGGAACAGATTATGACAGAGATCAGCTACGGCATAATGAAAAGATAAAGCATTACACATTGCTTCCATAAAATAATTACTGTTTATTTACTTTATTACATAAATATTCATTTTTGTTGCGGTGTATTTGGCGGCAATTATCAAATGGCGCTTGGTCATCGATGCGTGCCGCATAACACTAGTATAACGAGTAGCCTACAAAACAGTTTGAATCTATTCAGAAAGATAGGGTTGCTGTTTTTGAGTATTTCGTTAATAGTGCAACGTTCGTGTTTTGCGTCGCCACGCCAACAATTAGGATTACCCTCCGCCTATAGATGTATTACATCAAAAAATTACAAATTGAGACCAATATTTATAACACCCCAATTTCAGCGTACCAGCCAAAAATCCCGTAAGAGTCAAAGATTTGGCATACCTACGTGGTATATGGTAAATCTATATTAATATTATAAAGAGGTAAAGGTTGTGACGTAAGTTTGTGAGTTTTTGAGTTTGTGACGTTGTAAGGGGTAATCTCAGGAACTACTGGTCCGATTTGAAAAATCTTTCAGTGTTATATAGCTCACTTATCGAGAAGGCTTATATAGATGGTATGGCTATATACCATCACGCTAAGATCAATGAAGAATATTTCAAAAGCGTTTTTTTTTTTCCTTTTGGGAGCTTCCGCTGCGTGTTAGCGTAAGCCCAAAGTAACTATTCCACACGAACGAAGTCGAGGGCAAAGGCTAGTGTATTATGAAACAGTGCGATAAACTTTTGCCTAATGAAGGCGCTTTTAACATAGGCAGTTTCGGAAGTTACCTGCATCGCATAGACAACCATAGTACCAGTATCCCACTGTGGACCAAACGCCTCTTCCCGAAAGAAGATATGTGCTTTAATATCACGACAACAAACGATATATTAACTATTTCAAATGCCGAAAGATACAGTATAATTAAATATCTTTGATATAGAAGTAATTCTTCACGCAACTAAATGATGGTGCTACTTTCTACCATATACTACTTTTATATTTATTTCAATCATTCAATTCTTTCAAATAAGTTCGAATTCGTTCAATTTGGGAACCTAACCTTTCTTCGTTGTCAATTCTGTATAAAATGCCGCTAGTGTTGAGCGAATTTTTTTTTATGTCATAGGAGGCAAACGAACTGACGGTTCACCTGATGTTAAGTGATCACCGTCGTTCATAGACAGTTGCAACACCAGAGGAGTCGCAAATGCGTTACCGGCTTGTGTTTGGGGTGAGGGCTAAGGGGTGTGGAAGGAGGCAGGGAAGAGAAAGAGGGGAGGTGGTTCTCCAGCTCTCTTACTCACCGAACGAAAGGCAACAATGCAAGCACTGTTACTTCACGTCGGTTTTCTGTGAGAGGGTGGTACTACCTAGGGATGTGAGATTAATGGAAAAAAATCGATTAATTAGGAATCGATTTTTATTTTTACAATAATAATCGATTTGTCAACAATCAATTTTATTGAAAATAAATAATCGATTTCTGGAAAAATCGATTTTTATAATATTTAAAAATAGTTATGCTTTCCACATTCCTATAACAAACCTAAAGATTCAAAATAACAATTTATCAGATTAAGAATCAAATAAAATGATACGCATCAAAAATAACCAGTTCAAAACAAAATAAAAGTGAATGTTCCTTTAAACTTTTAAGGTAAAGAATATAGAAACTAAATACCATGGAAATTTTCTGTACTATTAAATTTTATATCGTAATAAAAATGAAATGATAAACATTCTAACAAAATGACAACATCATTGATTCTAACTGTAAAATTCAAAACAATGAAGTTCTCTTTTAAATTTTCATATTAATTATAGTGTGATTGACAAAATTAAAATGGAAGAATTAGTATATTGAATAATTTCAATAATAATTTATAGTTTTGTAAACTTATCGATGTCGAGATTGCCATAAGACATTTTTAGTGAACATGTTGAAGTACATTGTACTCGCATGACAGATCTTTTTTAGTTTTATTGAAATTTTTAATTTTACTATCTTAGAGCGGTATTTGGCTGTCATAAGAACCACAACAATCATTATAAGATATAGTAACTCATGTTACTTGTAAGGCAGTGGGATGTTTTCATTCTATGTTCTTTTTTATTTTGTAGTTTCACTACAAAAATTTTCATTCTATCGAACACTTTACTTTCGCCAGCCCTTTTAGGTGTTTTGCGGGTAGAAAACATTTTAAATTCTTACAAATATATTATGTCACTATGCTCACTCTTCAATTGTAAACAATAATGAACTTATTTTAAGTTTTTTCATCCGTCGCACAGATGTTTATGAAAATCGATTTAAATGCGTAATTTATATAATCGATTTAAAAAAACTTCGATTAATATGAATATAAACATCGACAATAAAAAATCGATTATAATAAAATAATAATCGATTTAAATAAAAATCGATTATCTTTTAACATCCCTAGTACTACCCCGCGCGAGACGATCCATTCATGCTGAAACCTGTAATAGTTTCAGCGTGGCTCTACCACCACAGTACAGCAATTTTCCTAATTAAATGTATTCATACCAATGTATGTTTCTTCATACAACCCCATTTAACTACATAATTGGTTTTAGGTTTTCAACTTATTTAGATTCGTTCACGGCTACATAAGCCTCCGGCTGAAGGTTATTCGAAAATTAGTTTAATTGAAGATAATTATTTAAAGTTAATTCAAATAATGTACATTTTGAACGTCTTTGATTCAATAAAAGGACAGTTTATTTAAAAGTATTTAAACAAAATAGTTACAAAAAGTTGTTAATGAACAACTTAGTAAAATATATAAACTCTCTATATAATAATGGTACATTACTATTTTATGTGATAAAACCTTCCTCTAGATATATGAATTAATTCAAATTAAAGAAATATAAATATCATTCATGTATGTTTTGAAAAAAAAAAAAATCATTCTTGTAAAAAAACGCGAACATACAAACATACTATGGAACAACAGAACCTCTTGATTTATGTTTGTAAAAAAACAAATTGCTTATTTTAAAACATTTATAATAAATATTAACAAATTAATCAATAAACTTTCCACCAATTAAAACCGCAAAACACTTTTTATATTATCAATCACTATGAATTTTCATTGGATCAGTAAATTGTGCTGTCAGTATGTAGAACAATGATGGAGCTGGCACTAAAGACAAATACCATAACTCTCTGAAGCCTGTCAAAGACAAGATTCCATATGCATGCACAAGCCAATGGCCCAGTAATATGATCATGTTCCGTCTGTTAGTGATTGAAGATATTAGAAGTGCTGGTGCGGATTGTTCTATCTTGATAGAAAAATGTGAGGCTGACGTCATCATTGAAATAATAATAATTATATAAGGGAAGGAACAATCTGAAAGAAAGATAATATACATTAATATAATTTAATTTTGTTTTCTCCATCTTATTCCTGTAATATAATGTATTATTACCAGGTGAATGTTTAAAGGGTGACCCTTCAATCGTCTGGTAGTTCTTGTCACATTTAATATATAAATCAATAATATCAAAACACATACTAATGAACAACAAAGGGAACCATAGTTATAATTTGTTCTAATTTTTTTTTTAAGTTAGAGAACAATACTTTTAAATTAAAAAAAAACAAAACAAGGTTCAATGAAAAGCATCGAAAGGGAGCATTTCAAGGTTAATCATCACGTAACTGCTTATTGTTGGAATGTCACAAAGTCGAACAATGGGAAGCGGGACGCAGGCCAATAATCTGTGAGAATATTGTAACTCTTTAACCAGTCATGCTGTATATGTATAACTAGCTGTTGCCCGCGGCTCCGCACGCGTTTTTTTTTTAATATATTAAATAAATGTAAAATTTTGATCACATATCTAGTGTAAATACAATAATACTCTTTCAAAAATATCTGTAAGTATCACACGCACATCATCTACTGTAACAGGTAACATGTACTTGTACATTATATATGTGAATACGAATAGTGAATCGAATGGGAAGAGATTTATCATCAGCCACATAACTGGAACTTTAAACTGCTATATATGACCCTTAGTGCCCACTTACACTATATAAGAAAGTAATGAAAATATTAAGTTATAAATTTTCGAACAATATGTGTTAAATCTTTTATTATATAGATATAATAAATCCATAGTGTCGATATAATTAAGTTATTATCATACCTTGCTATAATTTAAATCACATATAAACATATGACTTTCAATTACAACAGCGATACCCTTGGTGTTACAGTTGTTCATAGGCGACGTTAACCACTTACCATCAGGTGGGCCGTCAGCCTGTTTGCTGCCTTTTGGTATAAAAAAATCTTGGAGTCCAGTACAGCTCGTGTATGTTTACAGTGAACAACATATTTTTGATTAATTTCACATGGACGAAGGCACGGATAACAGCTTATCACTACATAGTGTAAGAAAAAGTCCTGTTCCACGTCTGTCTATATGTCTGTTCGCGATAAGATCAAAAACTACAGAACGCATCTTCATGCCGTTTTCACCAATATATAAAATGATTATTGGGCAAGGTATAGGTATAGTTTGTCTTATTATCAGGGCGGGCAACGTCTGCTGAACCCGCTAGCTTAAAATAAAACAGCTAATTAGTTACTTATTTGTCCGTAAAATTCCCGTTCAAATATTACTTGTAGTCCGGTGAAGCTATTAAGACCTTGCTAGATCAATAGCGTAGTCATTTCTAAGAAAAAAAAACCGTTCAAATAGGTCCAGCCATTTCGGAGATTACCCGTAACAAATAAAAAAAAGACATATCCACAGAATTAAAAAAAATGTTGATATTTGTAGCATCACGGATATTTTTAATATAAAATACACTCACTTTACTTTTATTATACGTAATATATCACAAATCAAAAATTGGGTACAAAACTAACGTAGAATAAAGTTTTTGAGGAGTTTTTGGCGGGATATTAGTCTGTCATGTAGTGGATTTTATATTTTATTCATAATCTTGTCTTACTTATCTGTATATTGTGTTAAATTGGTAGAGTTTTGTGTAATATGGTTCGTTTATTGTGCATAAATGAAATGAAAGATAAATAATACCGCGAAGCATGAATTCTGTTGTCTTGAAAATTAAGAAGATAAAAATTTACGAAATATTACATAGAGGATTTGGCGCTTATACCTTTACATTATCTTGGATATAGAAAAAAACTACCTATATTAACTACTTCAGAATTGGCAGTATGGATTAATTCCTTTGACTATCTTATTGGATGAATATTATTACTACTAAACTTTTTGAATAGCGACACAAAATAAACTTTAGAAATGTTTGCGATATAAACGTACCACGTATAATTAAAAATTGGAAACAAAAATAACGTAGAATTAACTGTTTTAATAGGAACACAAAATAAACCATGAAAATATTTGCGAGAGATTGTTATCGCGTTACCATGGCAACGCATATAGTACTGACATTAACACGCATCGAAAGCTTCCAAAATAGCCCGATTTTGAGACATTCTTCATTAGTGCTCAGCTCCTATCGGTTTAAACGTTATGATATGTAGCCTATAGCCATCCTCGATAAATGAACTATCTAACACTAAAAGAAACTTTTAAATCAGATCTGTAGTTCTTGAGATTATCGCGTTCAACCAAACAAACAAACAAACAAACTCTTTAGCTTTATATATTAGTATAGATGACTCGAAAATAGCGTCTCCAAGCTTCTTTGATGTGTATAAAAACCGCTGTCCCAGTTATTGTATTGCGTCTACCGTCACATAGCCCTATAGTTCGTAACAATTAAACCGATGTGTTTAATCTAGAGTTTTTGTGGCTTATTTAATTAATACAACTTAATCGGAACATCCCTTTAACTGATTTATCTTTGTTAAATTTTACTATTACTAACTAGTCGTATGGAAAACCGTCATGATACACAGCTTAGATCAGTGTTTCCCAACATAGGGCCCACGCCCCACAGGGGGGCAATTTCATAGTTAAGGGGAGCAATTAAAAAATTAACAGGACTTTAACCCTTTCGCTTTGGGTTACTTAAGTGCAATGCTAGATATTGGTGACAAATTTAACAAAAAAGGCAGTTGCTTAAAAAAATGCTGTTAATAAAGATTAGGTATAATTTCGTTTGACGTTACTAGAATATCAACTGGTTAATAAGAGTCATCAAGTCAAATAAATTTTTCATTATAAGTTTTAAAATTTTACTTACGATGTTTTGATAACAATTTCATAGTGATCTTCTCCTAAAACTTATCATTTCTATTTCTTAAGGGAACCAAACAATTTTTAAAGGTTAAAAATTATGTATGGGGTGGTGCATAAAAATGTTAGAAATGTCAAGGTAGGGCATGGTCTAAAAAGTTAGGAAAACACTGGCCTAGACAATAACTCTGAAGGCTTTCTCTGGTTATAAAAGTCTCATAAAGATCGGTTTAACCATTTGTACCTTATGTACTCTTCAATATTAGTTATAAATATGACTACATTGTTATCACAATCATGCATATTATGTTGAGATTATGGAATGGGCATAGTTTCATCAAAGAATAGTTTATTATCTATTCTATAATTCTAATATAGTTACTTATAGTCATTTTAACTCTCAATTCCTTTTTAAAG
>JACEII010000006.1:1062735-1143399 GCA_014332785.1 Antheraea mylitta
TAATATAGTTACTTATAGTCATTTTAACTCTCAATTCCTTTTTAAAGCTTTGGTAGCAAAATAATAACTTTCATGTTATAAATTTTAAGATCCTAATACTCACAAATCAAACCAGCAGCAACTGTATGGATAAGTACAAGAATTGGAAAAAAATAAAGTGCACAGTATATTGCCTTCGTCCCCGAATTTGATGTATTTATTGCCAATACCCATGGTCTCAAGGTAATTGTCATTAGCAAGCTGAATGCATATATAAGTAGCACTAGTGTGTACCTGAAAAATATAAATAAAGTAAATTAATCTTTAATTTCACCTTAATATATCTTTCAGTCCTTAATGTCCACACCAAAATATTAATCTAGTCAAGGAGTTTAAAAATGTGTCATTTCCTGCTATGGTACATTAAAATACATGGAATACCCATGGGATTAGTTCTATAAAAAATTTGAAGTTTCAAATTTATATATAAATAATTGTAGAAATAGTAATTTATTAATCAAGCAGCTAAAATTAAAATGTTTTTGAATTTGTGAACTGTATTATATATCTGAACAAGATTGCTACAACATATGTCCCAATATTCAGTCAATTTGTAGACATTTACAGAATATTTGCTGTTCCTTATTTATATACAGCATTGATCATTTTCTATAAAAATGGAAGACGAGTCCTTAAAATATTTTTAAACTATCACAGAATCATTATACATTTTTTGGTTTTATTTTAGACTAGCAATCTCGGTAAATGTTTTTCCGCTCTGATAATATAAAAATATCTTGACAAATTATAAACCTAAACCTTCCTCATGAATCACTTTATCTACTGATGAAAACTGTATGAAAATCTGTTCAGTAGTTTCTGAGTTTATCGTGAACAGTCTCATGTGACAGAGGACTTTGTTTTGCAATATGTATTGATATGATACACATGTCATTTTATATTCATGGTTAAATTAATTAATTCATTTAATTTTGTACCTTTCCGATTTTAGGGAAGGTTTTGTTCTAATAACACTTATAAGAATCTTGAAGATAAGTTTTATTAAACCTTTGTTATAACTTGCTTTATTCATAAAAAAAAAAAACATTATCTAGTTACTTTTGTTTTCTATCACAATGTATGTTCATTTGTCTATAATTATTACAATAAACGCAGAAAAAGATAACTGTATATTTAACATTCTTTTCTAACAGAAATTGAATATCATCTACATCTCCCACCCTTTATAATAGTTGCTGTGTAAGCAAGAAACTGGATAATCAAAAAAAAGGTTTCATTAGCGAACTTGAAGAATCTATGATAAAGCTAAATTTTCAAGAAGTAATAGTATTCCTTAAATAATGAATATAACAGATTTTGATTCAATAACACTTACAAAGGATAAACAGCTTCTTGAGTGCAATGCAAAGTCTCTTTGTAATCTGGTTGTGGATTGTGTAGCAACGTATACCAGTCCGATAGAGCTTTAGGTGAGCAGACATACAGAGCTATAGAGCCTGTAGGTGGTAAAACTAATAGTGCAGCTAATGTTCCTGACACAACTTCGACAAATGCGCAAATATGTTGTATCAAAGCTCCATCTCCTCTGAAATAACAATATTATTGATATTAATTTTAACATTTAACTGAAACAAGGCACCACCCATTAACATAAATTGTCATGAACCTAATCTATGAAGTCTGTGTTAGTAGTGGTAGAGCCACACTGAAGTTATTACAGCAGGAATGGGTCGGCTCGCCGAGGGTAGTTCCACCCTCTCACAAAAAATCGACATGAAGTAACAGTGCTTGCATTGTTGCATATTGTTTCGTCCGTGAGAGCTCCGGAGGCCCACCTCTCCTCTTTCCTTCCTCCGTCAACACAAGCTGGCAACACACTTGTGACTCCCCTGGTGTTTCAAGTGTCTATGGACGGTAGTGATCAGTTAAAACCTTCCCAAAAGTATAGATGACCTACCAAAAAAGACTCATAAAAATCAGTTCTGTAAAATTCTCAAAAATTCACATTCTAAAATAGACAAAAAGATAATTTTTTTTATTTTTAAATTGTTGTATAAACTAATATAAAAATACATGAGCAACTTATGTACAAAATAACCTACCCCTTTGCTAGAGACACCATATCAATAAAAAACCAATGTAACACCACAGGTAATAGAACCATAAAGCCTAGGTACTGCCAATCGTACAATGTTGGTTCATCCTCACAAGGCATACAATAACTAGAGGCATTTGTCCTGAAACCGCGAGGGCAGGCTCCACAATCACTCCACAAATCATCTTCTAGTTGTGTTCGACCGCAGTACAGGCCCGGACAGGTTCTTACGGTAGTCATACTGGTTTCTTTAAGATTTAATGCTAAAACTACATTTTCTTCACTCTATTCCTTTTAATTAGGAGCAAAAAAACAATAGGACTTTAAAAAATACGACCAACCGACAGAAATGATATTAATCAAATAATATTGTTAAATTTACAAAATACATGTACATGTCACACTTCTTTTTTTACCCATAGCAATCCTTCTCAGAATAAACGCAATTTACTTGGTAGATAAACGATGTAAGGACTACAATAATTACTTTAAAATAATAAACAATAAACCATGGGGCCACAGATTATAATAGTGATACGCTATGATGGCGTTTTGAACAGTGTTGCCGTTTAAGAAATAAAAAAGTCTCCAGACGTCATTCACATCTCTAGTTCATTCACAGTCGCTAGATTTTGATAAATACATAAAGAATCCGCCAGAAGTCGCTAAATGTTTCTTAATATTGCATGGTAAAAATACTATATGGCGAATATCTCACTGCGATAAAACGAACAAGAGGCTTTAGTAGAGGATTAGTTATAAAAACTTTTAATCACGTTATAACTCTTCTTGCCGTTTTCGTTCTGGTCGACCCCGAGATCGAACGTCATTCTGGTAGGGAAATTCCAATAACAACATCAGCAATTCATGTTGTTACCAGTAATTACAATTAAATTAGTACCAAAATACTTAAATATATTCAATTAGTCGCTAGACCTCGCAAATTTTTTTTAAGTCGCTAGATTGAAAAAGAAGTCTTTAAACATGTCCAAAATCCGCAAGATCTACGGCAACAGCAACAGGCATAAAACGGCAACAATGGTTTTGAAGTAGAGATGGCGATTTGAGATCAATTAATCAAACAAATTATTTTAAATATAAAACAGTTTGTTATTTTAATAGATATTAAATCTCTCCAGTGAATCGATCTCTAATACTATATAATTGTTATTTGGATAAAAATAAAAGCATATAATAATTCATAACTAAAAAAAAATGTAAAGAAAAAGCTCATCAAAAAAGAAAAAAATTAAAAACTTAGCTGTCACGAGACGCCTGGCACTTGTGAAATATCGACATTGTTCAAATTGAATGATCAATAAATCTCAAATTACACTATAGGTGTGTCACTTGCGCATGCCGTCGCTAAGCTAACAGTGAGGTGTACCCGCTCCTATAGATGTTTCATATCAAAATATCAAATTTTGAATGATCGGTCCTTCTAGACTTTCTAAACATTCGAACTTTAAATGCGGCGAATCCACAGACAACGATCGAATCGCTTTCTTTCGCGAAGAATCTTTACTCCTATTTTTATGTTAGTTCGCTCATAAAGTTTTGTATAAATAACTACATTTGAAGGAGTAAATTACTCTTCTTAGTTGTCAATAGTGATTGTAGTTATTCTAATGCTAAAGTTTATGGAATGTATAATTCTTGGACATAAAATCATTTATTACAGATTTGTAAATTATATGATGATAATCCTACTAATTAATGATTACCCTGTAAACAAATAGCTGATGACTAATCAGTCACGCTCTATATTCACCAACTCGTATATGTATGAATATGTAACTTAGTTTATGTTAGCTCATTTAGGTTCGCGTTATTGCGTAAGCTAAGCCAAGGTGCGTCTTGCACCCTTGTGCTAATTGTGAAATAATATCGGTCGAGTGCCTTAAGCGCTTGTCACGAGTAATCCGATGAAGTTGTTAAGACTTTGCTAGGACAATAGCGCAGTCAGTTCGAAATAAAAAAAAACTTTATGTGCCTAGGGCAATAGTCGGCAAACTTGTAAGCAAAATTAACCAAATATAAACAAAACAAAGGTGAAATTTATTATATTAACTATTAATTATAACTAACTATGTCTAATATCTAAATACTACTATATCTAACTGAACTACACGGTCTGGTGAATAAATCTTTTCACACCTTCATGAACTAAAATATAGAATTTAACTAAGGATTCTTAGCGAATTTACAAAAATTAAATAAAATTGTTAAATGTTTACACTTCACATCACTATATAAGCTGTGCTATATAAAATTTTAATTACACTATATAAAATTCCTATATAGTAGGTAGTAATATTAGTATCCTGCACAAACTACTAAGAGGACACTACGTATATATATATCCTGTTAGCATGTGGCTCAGACTATTTAATATAATATATTTATATTCATGTTTGACAGTAGTGTTCAACATATCGATTTTCAATATAAACATTGATGTATGTCATTGGTATATCGAATTATATATTGAATAACTTATTATTAATCCTATCAATAAACGTATTTTATCCAATATATCAAAATCCCGAAAGTTTATTGCTTACTTGCAAAAGAAAAATTGTTCTATAAATAACTATGCAACTTTCTAGAAGTCCAAAAAAAGTTGAAAAGAAAATCGTTGTATCGATTTTGACGGGAATTTCACTGGCAGATAGCTAAAATTACAGCAGGTTTTTATTTATCTTTATTTTTGGCAATCAATCATTTAGATTATTACTGCCATTGTCACGTAGTCAATAATATTACAAGCATCGTGCAATCACTTCAATAATAAGCGTCGTGTCTGTCAACATTCTAACAAGTTGGTGGATCCCTTGTTAGAACCTTCCAGGGAGTTTTTGTGGCATCTCAGAATTTCATGCTCCGTGGTATTATTTTCCATTCACTTCACTTATGCACAATAAACTAACTATATTACGCAAAACACCACCAAATTTACAAAATATAGAGTCTAATAACACAAGATTATGAATAAAATACAAAATCCACTACATGACAGAGTGAGATCCCGCCAAAAACTCCCTACAGCAGGTTAATTAGGCTACTTTCAATTAGACTAGCTGTTAACTGCGGTTTCGTCCGCAAAGCTTACTCCAAAACGGTTTGACCGGTTTTCCTCGGACTTTCACCGCCAGATAGCGGACATAATAACAAGTAATTTAGGTTATTCTTATTTGAACTAGCTGTTACCCGTGACTTTTTCCGCATAGAATTTACCAAAAATATGTTGTTTACTATAACATGTGCATAAAACGTGCGTTGTACTGAACTGCAATTGAAATTCATTTATGTACCTGTATGTAATTTGAATTATTGTCTATTGTCTTTTGGTCATTTTGGCGGCAATTTTGTTTTATTTATCGCGCTTTCGTCTACATAACTCAGTAACGATAGCAATATATAAGAATATTGTATCGAGTTCAATAAGCGCTATTGTCGAATATTTTTTATCTTTATTTTTGGCAACCAATCATGCAGATTATTACTGCCATTGTCGTGTAGTTAACAATATTACAAGCGTCGTGTGATTATTTCAATATTCTAACAAGATGTTGGCTCCCTTGTTAGACCTTCCAGGGAGTTTTTGTGGCATCTCAGAATTTCATGCTCCAAGGTATTATTAAAACAAAACGTGCTGAGCCGCGGGTACAGCTAGTACAAAATAAAATCACAATATTATTTTAGGAATCTAAAATTGTCAATTATTTATCTTGAAGTCATCTAGATGTTATGCAAATAAGAACACGTAAATATGCCTTAATTTGAGTTATGTGCAACCAATGGATGTATCCATTTCTTTCATTACATCTTTCGTTATAATATTTTTTTTTCCTCGAACTGACTACGCTATTGACCTGGCAAGGTCTATACAGCTTCACCGGACTACTAAGGCGAGCGCTTAAGACACTCGGCCGATTTTATTTTTGGTAACTAGCTCAAGGGTGCTCGGCACACCTCGGTTTGGCCGTTACCTCGAAAAACCCGATCTGACCTAGCTAAACTATGCTAAGCTATACATGTATCCATTTTTGGATCATGCAATTAGAATTGCATGATACAAAAACACAACATGTGAATCGAAAGGAATTATAATATAATTGGGTGCAACCATATTTATAGCCGTCAAAAAGTATGGAGAGGACTGTACTTATTTTATCATGAAAAGGACGATATGTAATTTACGCCAATAAGACTTATTATATAAATGTACTTAATGAAGTGTGCACACGGATTATAATAGTAAATCCATATAACATGCTCATTGTTCATTTACAAATTCCTTAAAGGACAACGAATTCGATTCCTACCAGGTAAAATTAAAAAATGTATAGTGAATATTAATAACATTTTCGGTTGGTGTAGTTTTGGGAGTGTAAAAATAAAATACATAAATAGTTTATTACAATTATTTATTATATGATTAATTAATAAGTCACGTGGATAACATTAACAAATATAAATAATATAAGTTAAAGAAAGATTTAATAAAAATCTTAAAAATAACGAATATTGGAAACATGCAATTATAATTCTTTAAATTTTCCAGATGCACCTACCTCTGCTTTTGAGAAAAAACGCGCTCGTAAACGCCTAACAATACAACGCAAAATAACATAAGTTAGATAGAGCATAAACAAAAGAGCTGCGAATACGTAACAGAACAAATCTAACAAGTAATATTTAATGAACGTAACACCAACGGCCGGGGAACGCAAATGTCGTGCTCCACCGTTCCTGATAACGTAATCCGTCCACCAAACGGCGTTCTCCGGTCCAGATATTACAGAGTGCACTACCATATCCTTTAGCTTCGTAATAGCTTTTTTATACCTGGAATAATTATGTACTCTAATTTAGCGTATCAAACAATAATGGAGCGAAGATTAAAAAAAATGATAAAAAGTAATATGCGTACTGAGTTTTTAATACTCGACTATCTATACTTCTATACTAATATTATAAAGAGGTAAAGTTTGTGAGTTTGTGACGTTGTAGGGTGTAATCTTAGGAATTTCTGGTCCGATTTGAAAAATTCTTTCAGGTTTATATTGGGTTATATAATTTATCAAGGATGGTTATAGGCTATATATCATCACGCTATGAACATTAAGAGCGAGGCACTAATGAAGAATGTTTCAAATTTTTTTCCTCTTCAGAGCTTCCGCTGCGTATTAGTGTTAGCCCAAATTAACTATTCCACGCGGACGAAGTCGCGAGCAGAGGCTAGTTGAGCTTATAAATTTACTTCAAATTTTGTAAATATATTAGTAGTCACATATTTAAAGCGATTTGTATTTTATAAAATACTAATTTTGCAAACAGTTCCACTCGGGTTAATGTAGATTAAGAAAATAAATTACAGTCTCTATTACTCGTTGATGATGTAGCTTTCTATAGGTGAAAGTGTTTAAAAATCGGTTAAGTATTTTTGATTTCATCTATTACACACAAAAAATAAAACCTCTCTTCTCTTTCTAATATGAAAAAATACGTAATTTTGCACAAATTAATTATCAGTACTACTATTTATAGTGCTCAAGAGATTACTTTTTCATTTGTCTGAACTCACTAATCTATAGATGTACGGGCCTGATTTCAAAACATTTTTTGTAGCCTACTTGTTAAAGAGGTTACAGTCTATTTGTCTGATCTCGCTAATCTACGGATGTACCGGTCTGATTTCAAAACATTTTTTGTAGCCTATTTATTGAGGAGACTACAGCCTATCTAATATAACATTCGAACCTTAAAAGTAAAGCAATCTTCAAAAAAACTGTAGTTGAGGAAGTACGCTATGGGGATGCCTAACGGGGCGTGAATTATCAGTACTTAAAAATTTTAAAGCAAGCGAAACCACGTGGCTCAGCTAGTGTAATTTTATTAAGTTTAAAACAGAAGAATAAAAACAACAATAAATTCTTATTACTTACTTTATATCTGTAACAACAGCTGTAATAGTTGCTTTGACCTCATCTTTGTCTAAATAATAGGTATCTAAGATTTCACCAACCCCGTACTTTGTAAGTTCTCTAATGAAAATCCTTCTTGACTTAACAAGTGGTAAGCCGATTATGGGCACTTCATAGAAAAGTGCTTCTTCCAACGAACGTGGCCCACCGTGAGTTATAAAAGCTTTGACATTGGGATGTGCTAGAATAAATTAATACATATGCAATATGCACTATCATTCTCAAATCAATTTTAATATACTTATTTACATAAGAGCCCACATAGTTACTAGAAGATAGCTCGTGAACCTTTGAGAACTTACCCAAAACCTGTTGCTGCGGGAACCATGTTTGTGCAATTACATTATCAGATTTATTTATCAAGGTAGTATTACCGATCTTCCACAAGATTGTATAAGGTAGTTCTCGAAAAACATCTGAAAGGGTCTGAAGAATTTGAGGTGATAGTTGTTCAGCTTCTTGAATTGCTCCTACGCTAAAATATACAACTCCCTTTGTTTGTGAATCTAGGAACGTTTGTAAATTCTACAAATTAAAAATAGATTAGTCTTAACATAAGGACAATATTATGATTAAAAATTAAAATGTACAATAGATTGTTTTACCTGCGGAAGACCTAGACCGGGTTTTATGTGCATACGATCAACAAAATTAATGGCTGGTACCACCGGTCTATTTCCTACCAGCAATGGATTAGCAGCAATAAACAACATATCAATATCATACTCGACTTCTTGTAGATCTCTGTTCAAACCGAGTATCTTCTTAGCTGCAAACTCGCACAAAGGCAAATAGTTATTATAAAACTCATTCTTAGTTTGTATGTGTCGGTAAAACTCCACGACTTTCTGCCAACGTGTTAAGTTTCTGTAATTCAAACTATTGACATCTGGGTACAAGATCGGATGTATAGGATTACCCTTCGCTTCATATTGGTGTATTTTGCCATGCGACGTTGTTATTGAAATATGAGGAGCCTGATATTTATCAGCAACAGCGTAAAGAATAGGTACATCAGCTTCGGTAATTACAAGATCAAACTTTATATTAGGATTAATAAACAAAGCCGTCATCTGTTTGGACTTCAATTGTTCTATAGCTATTTTTAGCGAAAGTTCGTTCAACTGTCGAAGTCTTGGATAATAGTCATCAGTATTCGTCATCAACTTTTTATACTCTTCCCAGAATTGCGCTGATTCCTGTCCGACGTCTAGTTCCACAATTTTGTCTAATTCTGGATACTGAAAGTGCCCTGGATATGGTGTCATCACAACGATATTGTGACCTCTATGTGCAAGAAGTGACACATAGCCTCTAAACACTAAATGATCAGCATAGGACAAAGAAGAAAATAGAGCAAGTATCGATGCACAATTGGCACTATAGATAAAGCTCACTAAAATAATTCCAATGCCTATTTTATACGACCCCATTTTGGGTACTCCCAAAGACACCATAAAATACGTCTACACTGTCTCAATACTGACTTGTAAAAGAATTATTGATACTAAGACTACTACAAGGTTATATAAGAATAATAAAGAACTTTTGCAGTTGTGCAAACAGTGTAAATATATTTTATCGCTATACAGAACAAATGGTCTCATCATAAAAATTATGCGCTAAGGAATCATTTATATAACATTCATAGATGAATTTATTAAATCATCTGAATGAAATAAGTTCACGTATCTATTTTTCTCTCGTAGTAAAGTCCAGTCGTCATTAAAATTACAAGAACTTTCGATAGAGTAAGCCGATTTTAATGAAATCAAGAAGTAGATTCGCAGAACAGAAATGTAGGCATCAGAGAGACACGAAATAGGGGTAGACGGAGCACATACGCACAATATCTATCTCCTACCGTATCGTTAGTATCTCTTATGATTATATATTTTCGATCAATTAAAATAAACAGGATTTCGTATATTACATGTCAAAGAGTTTATAAAACTATTCAATCGGAGTCATAACTTCTTTCCATATACAAATCTTCTGAAAGTAGCAAATGTCTATTATATTACTTGAATGATATGAGTCAAAAAGGAAATGTAAGTTATCTCAATATTATACGTAATATTGCGATAACTTACGAGATTAATAAACGCCAATTTAAATTTCCTATGATACAATTTTGTTTTTGTTTTGCATTAACCTATTTACTATGCACAAGGTCGAACTTAGAGCTATATTCAGAGCGGCCTAAAAGTTGGACGTGGACTATTTTTACAATATGTTGCCATGCCAACAGCGAAGCAACAACAGAAATTTATATTTTTCTCAAAGTATAGAGTAATGAAATATGTAATAACTTTTAAATTTAGTTCTTTTTTACAAGATTTCCGATTAGCAATAAAACAATGAACAGAGACGTCAGTAATTATACGGTGATCGGTCGAATCGGAGAAGGCGCTCACGGTTTGGTATTCAAAGCCAAATATAATACGACCGGTCGTGAAGTGGCATTGAAAAAGATCCTGATTAAAAACCTAGATGATGGCATACCAATAAACGTGATGAGGGAGATAAAAGCTTTACAGCTGCTTCGGTGTAAATATGTAAATGTCATAAGTAGTACATAATATCAACATTATTTATTTTATCCATATACACAGTACATCGTCTGGTAACCACAAAACGTTATTAGAACGAACTAGGTATATCTTTAGAGAAAATGTTATATAACCATACCGTCTATTACGTTTTACAGATCACAGACGTGCATAAAGGTATGCAAACAAAGATATACAACATAACACATGTGTGTTGTATTGTGTAACGTTTGCTCGAGTGACATGATATATTACTTTGAGAATTTTATAGAACTTAAATATACCAGATGCCTGTTTAGACAGTAGCAATATTTCTGGATGACACCTAGCGCTTGATTCTCGTTCTAAATCAATAGTTGCTTAGTATTTGACCTTATTACCTAGAAAAATACAAAAAATATTCGCAATCTTCTACGCATCTATGTCAAAGCACAGTGTCAATGACCATCGCGTGACTTCATTTTTACTTGAAAGGGAACGTGAGATCGTCAGTAACAAAACAATTGTAGCTTTTGGCAACGGTCATTGCACTTAGGTTTATTATTATATTTACACGTTTGTATCTATACTTTTGAAAGTCTTAGAACAAACTTTAACTTAGGTTTTCTTGGTTGTTTATTAGTATTTGTTTTAATATCATTATTTTGTATGTTAAATGTGACCATGAAGTGTCATATCCTAGAATACTGCGAGTGTCTAAACTTTCATCAGGTATTTTACACATTTTTATAATCACTTACGTTCTTATCCATTCATTGACGGACGAAAAATCGAGTCAATGTCGTTGTCGGTGTGCAAGGGATCTTGAATTACAGCTTCAACACAATCTTCAAATGCTAAAACATTTATGCTAGACTGAAAGGTGGCTATCATTCACATAGATCGAATTGAATATGACTTTTAATAAGTAGGTATCTCACTGCTGTCTTTTTGATTTATAAAATATCTTATTGTTAGCAACACGCACTGGTATACAAGCCGTTTCAACTAACTTCTCAGTGGTAGTGTCTTCACAGAATCAGCTTCAGGACTTTAGCATATTTAAGTTAAATATATACACACTTAGGTACACAGTGACCATCTAACGTGAGATGAATTGCATGCTTATTTACTTTTTCAAACAAAAAATGTTGTATTCAAACATTATACGAGGTGTTGCCTCAACGTCAATATCTATATATTGTGCGGTTACTTTTTCAGATTATAAAATTGTATGAGATGTTTCCACGCGGTATGAGCCTAGTATTAGTCCTGGAATACATGTGCTCTGGCCTATGGGACATGCTACATCACAATCAACAAGAGCTGACGTTACCCAGAATTAAGACCTACGCACTGATGCTTCTCAAAGGCACGCGATATATGCATGCACACTATGTTATGCATCGGGTAATATAACTTACAGTTCTATTCAATCTTTTTGGCCGCTCTAAATATAACCGTAAGTTCGGACTTACGCATAATATCAAGAACCAAGGGTTTAATACAAAACAAAGTTAAATATTATTTTAGGAATATAAAAGTGGCCTTTGTTCGTCTTTCAATTATTTCTATGTTATATATATAATTAAATTATAAAAAATAAAATATAAAAAATTGTAATCTGCGCATATTCAGAGCGGTCAAAAAGTTTAGCGAGGACTGTATCAAGCTATTGAAACTGATTTACTTTGTACTACTATTGGTAGTTTTCATTTGATTCAAGAACGCTTATTCCCATACATAATTTTCTTACATCGCATAAGTACCTTTTTATTTTTATCTATGGTTGTCCAGTAGTCAAAATTCCTCAACAGGGGGTACAAACTTTTTCTTATTAAGTATCATTTTGATTTAATACATATTAAGCATTAGTAGAATGTAGACGTAAGGAACGTTAATTATAACGAATAGATGCTTACAAATAAAGGCTCCAACACGTCAACTGTTTTTAAAATTGTTTTCTTGGTAACACCAAAGCTAGGTAATATTCGTGTAACGAAAAAAGATAGAACAAAAGAAATCAGTCGGCAAATAGGAGATAAAATTGTACCGAACTGTTTAGTTCTTAGCCATTTCTACATAATTTCGGTTTTTAAATAATATGTCACGTTATCAAACACTTGCAATTAGGGATGTGAGTTTAATGAAAAAAATCGATTAATTAGAAATCAATTTTTCTTGTTTTAAATAATAATCGATTTGTTAAAAATCGATTTTATTGAAAATAAATAATCGATTTTTTGAAAATCGATTTTTATAATATTTAAAAATAGACATGCTTTCCATATTCCCATAATAAACCTAAAGATTAAAAATAACAATTTATCAGATTAAGAATCACATAAAATTATACGTATCAAAAATAACCAGTTCACAACAAGATAAAAGTGAATCTTCCTTTAAACTTTCAAGGTAAAGAATATAGAAACTAAATACCATAAAAATTTTCAGTACTATTAAACATTATATCGTAATAAAAATGAAATGATAAACATCCTAACAAAATGACAACATTATTAATTGTAACTGTAAAATTCAAAACAAAGAAGTTCTCTTTTAAATTTTCATATTAATCATAGTGTGACTGAGAAAATTAAAATTGAAGAAATTATTTTATTGAATAATTTCAATAATAATTAATAGTTTTGTAAACTTATCGATGTCGAGTTTACCATAAGAAATTTTTAGTAAACATGTACTCGCATGACAGACCTTTTTAGTTTTATTGAAAGTTTTAATTTTACAGAGAGCGGTATTTGGCTGTCATAAGAACCACAACAATCATTATAAGATATAGTAACTCATGTTACTTGTAAGGCAGTGGGATGTTTCATTCTATGTTCTTTTTAAATTTGTAGTTTACCTACAAAATTTTTCATTCTATCGAACAGGGCATGCATATTACAGTGGTATTATTCTTTTTCGTTATAGAATACTTTCGCCAGCCGCTTTTAGGTGTTTTGTGGCTAGAAAACATTTAAAATTTTTACAAACATATTATCTCACTATACTCACTCTTCAGTTGTAAATAATAATGAACTTGTTTTGAGTTTTTTTCATCCGTCGCATAGATGTTTATAAAAATCGATTAAAATGCGTAATTTATATAATCGATTTTCAAAAAATCGATTAATATGAAAATAAACATCGACAATAAAAAATCGATTATAATAAAATAAAAATCGATTTAATTAAAAATCGATTATTTTTTAACATCCCTACTTGCAATTCGACACGATAAGTTAATAGGCCGACCACCATCGACAATCAGATATAACTACGAGGTGTTCCTGATTGCGCACTGTCTATATCTTTTAGGCTAAGATTGTTTATACAAGAAGCTATACAAAAGCCTATGAACTTCGTAACTGGAGCTGTTGCTGTAACTTAAACGATAAGGAACATACATATATGAAAATCTGTACCAAATAATTAATTTCGCCTTTACTGCTGTTGATAAATATTAGTCTCACTTTATAAATATAAATTCTCTTTTTATAATTGGAAATAGCGTTTTCAGAAATTTAAGTAAATATTATGGGATATTTGTAGGATTTGAAACCGGCAAATTTACTGATAAATCACGAAGGAATTTTAAAAATTGCCGATTTGGGTCTGGCACGTCTGTATTGGCCTGACGGAGGGAGACCGTACTCACATCAAGTTGCAACACGGTGAGTGGATTATCATACTCTTAAAATATATTGCATGTTTAATGTCGTAATCAAATTCATATAGTTATTTATGAATATATAAGTGTGATATTTTATACTTTTTTTAATTATAGACCGCTTTTCTTTCTATCAACCCTAGGCTAAGAGTAAACAATCTCCTGCACTAGTACAAATTAATATAAGAATTTGAAGTTGTTTAAAATCATTCAAATTTAATTTCAGATGGTATCGTGCACCAGAACTTCTATATGGAGCTCGATTCTACTCGGAAAAAGTAGATCTATGGGCAGTTGGATGTATTATTGCTGAAATGATCACTAAGCAACCTCTTTTTGCGGTATATATGATTTCCATTATAATATATATATATATATATATATATATTTGGTCTATCCTGTATGTATGGCCTTGTAATAGATAAGCAGTGTAAAAGCAAAGAGTACTGACTGCGTATATTATGTACCCGAGAAATGCAATTAATTATGCTGCCTTATTGTACATATATTTCTATTTTAAGGGTGAATCAGATATTGAACAGCTGGCCATTGTTCTCCAGCACTTAGGCACACCTACTGAAGAAACCTGGCCCGGACACACAAAACTGCCAGATTTCCATAAAATCACATTCCCCGAGTCAGCACCCACACCGTGGTCCGAGTTGTTACCAAACGTCGATCCAGAAGCTTTGTATCTCATTAGATCATTTATTTCATACAATTCAGACGAAAGAATATCAGCTAAAGATGTAAGTCGTAAAATATACTTATTTAAATAGTGTTTAAGCATTCGCCGTCTATCAGTTCTCATATTTTCTGCTTCGTGATGTCTAGTTCCTCGTGTTCTTAAAGCATTAATGCAACAGCGGTGACTTTTGACGTGCCGTAGCATTCCCACTGTACTTGAATTAGGTTATACGTGGTTACGTTACGTTTGTAGGTGGTAAAGACACGCTGAAGCTATAACTGGTTTCAGCATGCATCGGTCGGGGTACGCCCGGGGTACTACCACCCTCTCATAGAAAACCCACGTAAAGTTACAGTGCTTGCATTGATTCGTTTCGTTCGGTCAGTGAGATCGCCGGAAGACCACTTCCCTCATCTCCCTTCCCTCCTTCCTACTTCCCCACCAACACAGGCTGGCAACACACTTGCGACTCCTTTGGTATTGCTGGTGTCTATCGACGTTGGTGATAACATCAGGTTACCCACTTGATCGTTTGACTCTTATGATCTAAAAAAAACCTACTATTTATTTTTCATTTTTCTTTTTCTATTAAGCAGAAGTTTCTCAAATGTAGTTTCGTGAATTAAATTATTTAACACATATTTTATATCATATTGTAAATATTTAGAAACTTCTGCTTAATAAAACTGCTATAGCTGATTTATAAAGACCGTAAAGCTCAAGCAGGTAACCCTAGAAGTATTATATTGTTACAGTAACTCCTACTGAACATAAAAATTTACTTTTTAAATCCGCCCCCTATTGATTTTAAAAATATTAAATCTTTTTGAATTCTTCACTAATACTGTGACCAATAAGAAAATGTCCTATCTTGCAGGCAATTAGACATCAGTGGTTCCAAATCAGACCAACTCCTGCATCGTTGGAAGAGATGCCGAAACCGAAAGCAAAAAAATAGGTATAATTAATTACTTTGATGATAATAAAACAATATTTATATTTGAAAATGTATTTTTATTTCTTCAGGAATCGTATAAACCTTATTAATATAATGACAATGAAATATACATAAATATTTACTATTGTACTTTTAAAATAGCATACGTGTATGATTACTAGGAGACTGGAAATCGAACGAAATTAATCGATTAAAATATTTAATACTCAGTAATAAAAAAACCCATGAATTAGTATTATAAAACAGCAAACATCGTCTAGACACTGTGTTGAAAGCATAGATTGGTAATAGAACTTTTTATGCCTGTATGACTTCTTTATGATAACATTATAGGTTTTAGAGTGGCATACTAAGGCTGAAGGAACTGGCTCACAAGTATAGATAGCTACAAAAAAAACACCAATAGCTGTTTGGCGGCAGATTTTTAACTTGACGGTGGTACTTAACCAGAAACCTTGGAAATAGCCTTAACACCATACAAGTTAACTCAAGTTAAATATCACTAATTAGGCACCAATCAGCTGTATTCCAGCACTTAAGAATCAATCCCTGTCTAAATTTAGCGTGTATCTAGAAGGGTCTGCGGAATCTTGGTTAGACACGTGACAAGGAAGTTTTGATTTATTTGTACGTAAGACTTATGTTATTATTGAAATGATAGATTGTCAAATAAATTCATAACTTGCGTACCAATATCTGGCAACTCTGGCAACATATGCACACATTTTAAATAAACCAGGAAATAATGATTCTCTCTTCACGGTCATTACCATATACGGAATAAAAACGGGTTTTAAAGCCATTATTGTTAAACGAATGCTGTTTCAAACGCTATCTATGATGTTTGCTGACTAGACAAGAAAATCTTTTACTGCAACCCAAACACATAATTTTATCTAACCACACCCGTTGGAATTTTGGTTAAAACCTAGTACAATAGACAATCAAAAGAATATATAGCTAACCAGTTACAATACACAATAAAATGCACAAAAACACTAAAAATTAGATAGAGATCATATAAAAACCAACCCGTCCATTGAATAGTTAGGAATTAATAAGGTTTTTAATTCCCATCTTTTTGTCTTTGAATTATATATGCATATACAAAAGTATAAATTGTTTGAGAAATAATTATTTCACAATTTATAGTGTAAGTAATTTAATTAACTTATAAAAAATAATAACAATTATGTTGCTACGTCTCAGATAAGGAAACCATAGTCGGCTTTCATGTCTTTTCACAGATTACGGTATAAAGAAAATTTAACAAGTTTTGAACCGTTTCATGGTAATTTATATTGGCTACAGTCCTCGTCAATATTTTTGACCGCTTTGAATATAGCCGCAGTAGTTCCGAATCGCGTGGAATTTCATACAAAACAAAGTAAAAGTATAATTTTAGAAATTTATAAATTTATTTTCCATGCATTTGTTTACCCTTAAACTGTCTCAATGTTATACATGTTTTACCCACAGTCGTGTTCTACGGATCTATATTTAGAGCGGTCAAAAAGTTAATCGCGGACTGCAAATTCATTTTCACTCATGGAAAGCAAATTAATTGTACAGCAAAATTATGTAAGTCTAATGTTACTAATAACATTCATACAATTAATACCGAAAATACATAATAGGAATTATTATTAGGATATACTTTTCTACTTATGACAATAATTATAACAGTGTTAACTATAGACTATATAATCATGTTTTATTTTTAATAGATAACTCGTTAAGTCAAAGTAAATCGAACATAACCAAACGAAACCTACAAAAAGGTACAACTGTAAACTCGTGGTTCATTTATATATCGGCGGTGATAAGGCTAATTGGCTAACGAACTATCGACAGTCTGCAAGTTAGTCGATTAGTTTATCCACAGTCTATATCATGATATATTCACAGGATATATATAACTCAATGTTTATGTGGGTATATAAACTATATAAAATAAATTTTATATTTATTATCTATGTTAAATCTAGATGAGGTTGACGTAGAGTTTGATAAGAAACAAAATTATTCCTATTGAGATAAATACGAAAGGCTAATTGACTAACATGTACACGGTAAACTATTAATAAAATTTCCACTGTTAATGTTATTGAAATATATTTAATAAATAGATGATATAAAAGCCATTAAAAACCGATATTGGAATATAAGGAAATGTTAATGTTATAAAACTCAGATTTTTACAAACCCTGGTCGAAATATCTTAGAAATAACCGCTTAGTTCCTTAATAACAGACTAAGCCCTATACAATAAATTTATTTTATTTTGTGCATAAATAATTATTACTTAGGAGATAATTTTTCTAAACTTAAAAATTAGCTAACATTTGAGCGCTGGTTCCATATGTACATACCAACGTTCGACTTCAACACTAAAAGGTGGGTACTAATGCCACCATTTTTAAAGCCATTGGTGGCACACGACGGCTTGAGGAGGTGTCTCTTAGTATCCCAAACTTTTTAAAATGAATAATAGAAACATCATTCACATAGAAAATTATATCGGATGTGGAGTAAAATTTACATAAAATTCATTCCACAATTTACTACCGGTATACATAATAAGGAATTAAACGCGAATACTACTAAATAACATTATACTAATGAAATGTATCTATCTGAGAATAGAAATTATTTAAATATAACGATAGATGTCGCTTCAAATAGAACAAGTAATTGAAAAATATGTCAGTTTATGATTTATAAATCGAAATTATATCGTAAAATTTAAAAAAAATATATACAGAAGAAATAAAACACCTCATTTCTGGAATATTTGAATATTTTTTATAATTATTTATGAAACAATTCGATTTATACTTGCATGTCCAAGGAGTCGACAACTAATAGAGTTGTGATGGAGAATTGAGTTGATATAATACAAAACAACAAAGAAAGGAGGTGACAATACAAATGAAATAAATATATAGCAACACAGACTTTATTTTAAATGTTATATACTTGGTTTGAATGATGATTATCTATGGTTACGATTTTTTATTATTTTCGAATTAGTAAATTATAGGTCAGTTAAACATTGTAGCCATATTATACGACTCAATTGTAACTTTTTCTTGTTTTTTTGTGAATTTTGTTTGAATGTTTTTGAGCATGTACTCAATTTTTTGCAACATTATATGCATTATAAAAGACATAGTAATGCTTCAATTTTACTTTGTACGTCATACAATCATCAGTCTATCTGTACATTTTGTACTAAGAATCGAAAGACATAGACGAAGTAAATATATGATTTTTAGGATACTAGTGAATGAAATCAAACGATAACTGATTAATTTCTCAAATTTCAATAAAAACTTTGACTGCCAAGTTGGTATATATGACCGGCCACAGTTTCTCTTGTGACGCCACGGAGGTCATTAGTGATCGGAAAGCTAAATTTTTACAACTGTAAAAATTCATCTGCGGCCTCTTAAATTATGTACGGCGTGGCAGTCAAAGTGTTAACGAAAAAAAAAATTACATTTTCCACTAAATTTTATAACACTAAAGCTCGACAAAAACCACTAATTAAAAATTCGGTTGACAAAGAAGAAAATTGTACTAAACCCATCTTCCCTATTACATGTAAAACATACAATAGTTATTTAAACTTATGTACCAATCAAATAAAAAAAAGCACGCAAAGGTAAAAAAAATTAGCCATGACCAGTTTTCTTTTGTGGCATATCGATTTCGTACAAATATGGGATATATTTCAAAGGAGTACATAAACACTTAATACATTTTTTTTTTATATTTTTATAAATATATTACTTTTATAGCATTAAACAATAAACCTTCATACGTAGTTAAAATTTTCCAAAGTTGATGACATTATTAAAAATAAATATATTTTACGTCACTTAGGTTAAAAAGAATGATTCTAATCATGTGTAATTATGTATTTTTATGACTATATCTATTTCAGATTTGATGGCAGTTTTAGTCGTGATATTTTTTAAAGTCTGAATAATAAATTAGATAAAGTATTATTTTAGAATTATCACTCTACAGTACTCTACCAGAACACAAATTTGTAATAGTTTTCTTATTCAAAATAAAGAAACTATATTGTTACCAATAGAATATATTATCAATTTAGTTAAAATGTACAGATCTACTTATATATTTCCGTAGTATTCTTAACATTTAATACTTAGTCTATTTATAGCGTATATTTCTCATTAATTTGGTAATCAAAATATTTATTATATTATACTATTTAACATATATAATTTACAGTGCAGTAGAGGCTAGCTTTAACAGCGTTAGTAAATACCTCTAATTATTTGCGCTTCGCAGTCCTATACTATATTGTAACAGTATTCTAGTAAGATGCATTGTACAATGTACATAGTATTTTCGATGTCCAAGTTAAATTAATCTACTACAATATTTTGTATGAATCAACATTTCATTTAATCAATGTTTGTCAATTAGAAAATAATAGATTTTCATTAAAATAGTTACGTGTGTAATTTTTATTTTAGTTTAATTAAATTTATAAAACCAATGAAGTTTTTGCTTCACATATAAAGAAACGACAATTATTTACTTAAAATTTATCAGCGTATTGGCTGAAATTATGTAACTAGTGTTGAAACACAATTTGTATTAAAAATTCAATTAAAATGTCCGTGTCAAATCTTATTAAACAAATCATTTACAACAATCCTATAAAATTAAACAATCCTTTTATAGTTTTAATTATTCGAAAACAATATAAATTATAATTAACAATAATCAATATATATTTGATTACAGACATGAATATTTATTATTCAACCGTTTAAAAATATTTGTTTTAGCAGAATAACCCTTTAACAACACACATCGCGAACGGCTGCCGCGACAAACTCGCGTTATCTTTTTCACAAGTCTAACATAACATCCAAACCGAGATAAAAGAGCAAGATATCGGTGCATTTAATGCAGAAGTACCCAAACTTTTTAAAAGAAAGTTTTTTTTCGAACCGACTACACTATTGGTCTAGTAATGCCTTAACAGCTTCTCCGGACTACCCAAAGCAAGTATTCGATACGTATTTAACTTTTTTGTAATAATACGGATTGTCTTCATATTTATTAATAACGTAAACGTTATTTCAATATAGTTAAAATTTTTAAGTATGCACAATTAATGAGATTTGTTTAGTGAGATTTATTTCCTTCAACCGATAAAAATAAAACAACGAAGTATATTAAATATATTTCGTAATCTCAGAGAATAATTTCTGAACACAACACGATCTTAGGACAATTTAAATCCTTGATTTATAAATTTTAAGATAAGTTGGACAATTATTGAATCTCAGGAATAACAATCTCCTGATCTGTATAGTTAAAACATAATTTTGTGACCACAATTTCAACCAAATATTCTTGTAGATATATTACTTTTTAAAAAATCATGAAATAGACATCGAACATAATTTATATGCGAAACAAAAACTTTCCATCAGAGTCAAACAACAGCCATATAAATAATCATAATGTAAATACATAATATTTTTTATCGCAGAGTTATGGAACCTCAGTCTATAGACAATTTTTACTTATGCAAATAAAAATTTGTAAGTCAAAACGTCACATTACAGTGTAGATTAACACTGACGATAACAACATTTGACAACCACAGAGATGTTTTCAAAGTAGTCTTGCTAAAAAGTCCGATTCACAACCGCCGCTACCCATCAATCGCCCCTACACGAGTAGTAATGTGTCGTGTAAGGTTGCCAACCGTGCCGTAACCGACTTTTGATTTATCATGTCGGGGAGACGACCGGGACAGTCGGTTGAATTCAGTTTTATATAGCGTTGTCTCTTTCTATCGTAGTAATCGCGCTGTGCGATAGAGATAACGCTTTAGAAAACCGAAGCATGCCAATCTTAGCCGTACGTCTCCGTATTCTCTGCGACATGCCAAATCAAATACTGATTACTGTACCAAAATAAATAGTATAGTATTGTAATTCTCTGTAATTAGACTTGACGATTATTTATAAATAAAAAATAGTAACCAACGTACTTTCATTTCTTTTGTACTATTTCCCTAAAATACTATATATGTCTCTAGCGTATTCATTTTTTTTTCATTCATTTTATAATATTTTAACACTATAATCACACGATCATTTATTGGCAATCTTAGGGGCACGTGACTGTCAGGACCTCATCAACCTCGTTGATTTGTACGTAATAAGCGATAAATCTAGAGTGTCAAGATCAGTTCCGTATCCAACCGGCGGCGTGCAAGTACTGGGTGATGGCGACGTCAGTGTCTGTGTCGGGGACAGCGGCCGCTGCCGCCCTCCTCAGCAGTACGCCCTTTAGGGTCACGTATTGCGCGGCCGGTAGGCTCAGCGCGCAACACAACTGTACCAATTCATCACAATCAAATCTCCCTATTAACGGTTTCAGTATTCGAGGTTAAAAATATTGTAACCACTTTCTATAATCACTGCTAACCTAGCTTTAAAATAATCATAAAGAAACTGCCGGCCACCGTCGTAAGGTTGTGATTTATTCGAATTATTCATAAGAAGATTGAAGACAACTAAAAATCACTAAATAGTTCATACTCTCACATAACCTAATATAAGAAAATAGTATTTTTATCAATAAAATGTTTACAATTAAATACATTTATGTTTTGTTTTCTAACCTTGAAACACAGCCCTATATTTTTATACAAAATACCATTCTATATTCGAGGTATAACTATCATACCTATTCCACACGAATAAGTGGATTTGGTTGTACATGTCGCTGTTTTTTTTAATCGAAGTTCAAAGCCACGACGAAAGTAAAATTCTAACTTCGGATTGTAGTGCACACGTTTTACAACACGAACACCTCCCGCACACCAGACTAGGACCCATCAGGCTGAGTGCCGCAAGCGCTCGCCTTGGTAATCCGATGAAGCTGTTAAGCCCTCGCTAGGTCAATAGCGTAGTCATTTCGAAAAAAATAAACTTAGAGAGAAAAAAAAAACAACCATATTATGAACAGAGATAGAGGAGAGCGACAACATAATAGTGCACGTGGAACGTCAAAGAACGTGGCGCAACGAACGACGAAGGCACTTTGCCCATCAATTTTTCTCTTCAGTCTCAGTTAATTTATATAAAACGTACACACGATACAATTATAATAGACTTTGTTTGCGTTAAACCATAATATAAAATTTAATAAAAACAATCAGAAATTTAATAAAAAATTAATTACAGTATAATCTCACTAATCCGGCACTTCGATAGATCGGCACGTTCAAAAATCCAGATGCATCATCGAATAACAGTCTAACCTCAAAACTCATCACGTGCACGTGGTACGATTTTGTTTATACATACATACAAAACATTATACACACTTATTCTCTCTATGAGATGCTGTATTTTATTCATTACCTATGACTTTTTCACTGTAATCCAGTAATCCGAACATTCCAATAATCCGGCGCACCCTCCGGTTTTTAATAGAGCCGGATTAGTGAGATTATACAGTTCCTACTTTACGCATGGTCTTCTAAAATGTAGAAAAAAGATATCATTCATATGATACCTATTTGATATTACAAAGAGCAAGAATTTATAATACTTTTTACATTACAATACCTAAATAAAACAATCCTCACACTTGAATAAACAAATTTTATCGACATATTCAACTCGACATACATTTCAATGCCACTGATATAATTGTAACACTTGTTCGAAATATAATTGTGTTAGCAAGCTTAACATCTAAAGGTTTTATTTCAAACATTGGCAAGGCGAGGGACGTAAGGGTTGCATAAAATGAAAAAAAAAAAATCTTATCGACCAAACAAACTCGTGAAAAATTGCACAGTTATTTAGCTTTCAGATTCTCGCCAACTGACTTGTAATTTTATAATCAACTAGCTGTGACCGCGACTCCGTCCGCTAGGGACCTAATGTAAAAAAACAGTGTCGAATATAATCATCTAAATTTAATAAAGCAATTTAATTATCTACTTTCTCTCGTACTTAACTCGAACGGTCGTTTAAATTACAAAAACTTTTGATATAGAGGGCCAATTTTATTTAAACACAAAGACATTCAATGATATGCTTTATTGATGAAGTTTTATTGGGAAACCAGTACTTTAGTCGTGATGCTTGTTCATACGAGAAGACAGACAGACATTTCTAAAAATGATTGAAATATATTTTATTAGTTATTCCTAGACACCTGCAACAATTTTCTTAACAAAAATCGAAAAAGTACAGACACGTTAGATTTACATTTTTATTATATGTATAGGTAACGGCGTTCGGCGTAGACAATGTGGGACATAACCTAAAACCTTACAATTCCAGGGGTCTCATGCCTTGAAGAGACTATATGGTATAAAGAGCTGTTCAAGTATTACGTAAACAGAATTTTTGTAATTTCTGACCGCCTCCTCCCCTTGGTCAGCAAAAGGAAGCAATGCTCTTACCCCTCCTCCATGCTTACATAAAAATTTATCTAAATCTGTTCCGGTTTAATAAAGAAATATTGTTGACGTATTTACTACCTGGACCCCCATCGCCTATGTCATCAAAAATAAGTAAATCAAATACCTCCCCCTCCCCCATCAGTACTTACGTAATACTTGAATGGCTCCTAAGTGTCAAATAAACACTAATAGAGGCCATGCGTTTTAGGGGTTCAGAACTATACTTTTAAATTATTTTCTTCTACACTCAGACAGGGTGTGCTGCGCAGTGTCCGAGTCAACGCCGCACTCATGGCATACGGCGGTGAATACCTATCTTTTTTTATCGTGGGAAAATCCTTTATGGATACCCACCCTCTCGGGGGAGAGAGTTGGTTATTTCCGACTCCCACGGACTAAAACCCCGCGGTGTACCGACAGACAATTATTGTTGGGGCGGCAAGAGATCGAACAAGCTAATCAACCTTGTAGGGCCGCCCCAACGATCCGACCGGCGGCAGGTGGCGGCCGGGCTCCTACCTAAAAATAGAGAGGCAGACTGGGTATACACCAGTTGCCTCCCCTCGTCCGCCGGACCTGTGCAATGAGGAGATGGGGCCCCCCGACCCATCCCCTCAGGTCCGGCTACGGTGACAGGAGTTGGACAAAGTACCGCTTCCTCCTGACGGTCCTCCGTTGGCGGAGATGGCCACTTAGTGGGTCTGCCTCATGGGGCCTCTTCGTTGCCTCCTTCTGCAAGATAACCTCCTCGCAGAAGGAGGCCATTGCCTACCACGCCTGTTCGCTGTCGAGCATGGCGGAAACCACACTCAGCAGAGACAAATTACCGCCTACCGCAGCCACCAGAGTGCGGCGCTGGTGAATACCTATCTGAGCTAACTTAAGCTAAGTTTTCATTCATACATATATGAGTTGTTGAAATATTGTTGTATATATGTATACCAAGCATACATACCTCAACAACTCTTATGTATATTTTGTATCGGATAATTTTCTAAACTATTTCTGTTTGATAAGGGAAAAAATAAATAAAACCCTTCCACTTTCATGTGTAAGCGTGTATGCGTGCACGTGTGTGGAGGGATATGTTGAATGTTGTCGCAATGATGTTAGATTTTGTGTCACTATCGCGCGAGCAGCGTACTCAAGGGCTCCATACCGAGGGAACGGACCTAGGCTTAAGCCGCTCCCGAGGGGGGCCTAATCTGGTGTGCGGGAGTAAAATTTAACCCCAGACTACGGCGACGTGTTTTCTGGCTGTTTAGTTTGCAATTTCCCTCAACATACATTGGAAGTGTATATTGCAAAATACATCAGTATAAAATTAAATACCTGTATCTCATTAGTGGTCAGCAGATGCTTCGAGCATCCTGCGCTGCTGTTGCTGCATGAGCTCTTTCTGCAACATCCACATGCGGTACTTCCGTCCCGTGTGCACTTTGGGCTGGTGGAACTTGAGCCGCTTTCTCCGTCTCTGTATTAAAACAAAATATATTGAAGTGAAACTGTCTATGGGATGGCTTTGAATTTCTGACCCGCAACGTTTTTGTGTGACGTAAAATGATGCGACTAAACACTGTGTCGGGTAAAGTGGGACGAGTGTTTCGCTTGTCTTCCAGTATTGGAGAACCGTGAGACATATGCTTATCGCGCTTTCTTTTTGAAAATTTCGCTACCGCGTTGTTTTATTAAACGAAAAATTGATCAATAATAACTACTATTCTAATTTGTTGCATAACAAAAAATCCAACAGAACTAAATTCAATTTTATACACCCAGAGAGTGACTTTTAACTACAAAAATACTTCACTGTTAACGAAAAACAGATAGATATATTTTCGTTTATTTTAATTAAGGCTTACAATTTAAAAAAACCGTCGTGTTCCATAACCAAATAGTCGTATGTACCATCATATTGTATTTGACATATGGTAATCTGCACTTATTTTTATAATGTAAATTTTATTTAATTAGTGTAAATTTATAAATAGACTTGACTGTGTCATAAAAATACTATCACTATAACAATAAGACATCAACCGTGATATTACAAAAAAAAGTTAAATACGTAATGAATACCGTATTATCGAAACTTTGATAAAGCAAATATTCAATACGTATTTAACTTTTTTGTAATAATACCGCAAAACTCACGCTTTCTCTACAGTTCGGTTATTTCTCAAGGTACTCATCATCATTTCAGCCTGTAGGAGACCCACCGCAGGCCCATACATAGGCTTCTTCCCGAAGGAAGGTATGGGCGTAATCACCACGCCTGCCCTCGACGTATTGGCGATTACAAACTCTGAGAAATCCACAGCTCCATATTTTTCCCACATACAGTAATACTACAAGAACATTTCTCAGGTTCAGGTTTACTCACGATGTTTTCCTTCACCGTCAGCCGATACTGTTACCAATTTAAATTAGTAAATGTACGCGAATTCCGAAAAATTCGTTGGTACGTGCCGGGGTTCGAACCTGCGAATATCGAAACAATATTCCACCGGTCAAACCCCTAGGCCACCACGACTTCCACTAGGCCAACACGACTCCAGGTACTGTAATTCCTAAACCAGCATATGTAAAAACATATGTTTATAATATGTTGTATAAATTTGTTAAATGACATTTTACATATGTAATAATAGTAAATAAATATAAAATTAAAAAGTGTGTACGTGATATTTTGGAAATTCCAATTTCGTCAAATGTATTAATATACATTTTGTACTACTAAAACATTATATATGAAATATTGTATGGTATTCTATAACACGTTTCAACAATAATATCAATATATATTTAAAAAAGAAATAGTCAGAAGTGGTTAGAAACTATGTAAATAAAATTACGGAGCTTTGTCATTGGGCGCGCATCAATCACCCAAAAGTATTGGTTAATTTTGATTAATTTTTGTAGTTTTACAGTATAGACATTTGATTATGTGAAAAAATATATCACGATATGTTCATCAATATAACATTACTACGATTTTATGAAACTACAATATTTATCTAATACCCGTAAACGAGCAGTTCTTGTATATTTTTATATATTCAGGATTTCGGAAACGGCGTCATCTATTTCCGTGAAACTTAGTATGTAGGCAGTTTCGGGGACGATAAATCGAGCTAGCTAGATTTTATTAATAGAAAACTTTTTAATTGCGTTTTCAGGCAATGAAAAAATATAACTAGAATATGAAGGTAAATTTCGTCGCCGCTGTCAAAACAAAAATAGCTCAGATGGGAATCGGTTACTTCAAATATCCGTGTAACCCCAATTCGAATCAGAGTGATAACAAAAGAGATATATTCTTATATTTGCTTTTTTGTAACAAAAAAATATTTTATTAGACAAACCTAAGTTTATTTTAATTTAAAAATGTTTTTTAAAGAACAGATCTAGGTTCGGTCGCCCAAGTACTTTATTTATATATAAGAAGTACGCTTTCAACGATGTGTTTTCTTGTACTGGAGAAATGGCTCAAGCAATGTAGTGCGCATGTGCAGAAAAGAGGAAATAACCGGTTTTTTTTTTCAATAAATTTTATAAACATATTGCATATTATTACTTTATTTTATTCCTCTGTACATAAAATATATTGTGAAGAAAATAAACAACGCAAACGAAGCCGCGGGTATCAGCTATTCTAGCTATATTTAATATTTATCTAAAGAATTATTTAATCATAGACTAAAAGAACATAAATCATCTCAACAGTGGAACAATCATCATTCAATAATCAGTTACGCAATCATCATTTTCCATAGTGCGATAAGCAGAAACCGATATAAGGTTTATTACCTTTTTCTTTGCAGCTGCGTGTTGTTCTGCGTTTGTTCTTTTATCTGGTTGATTTCCAGGCACCCACTGCTGCCCTGGCGAAGACAACAGTTGGACGGGATCAAACCCAAAACCACACAACACAATATCTCTTTACCGTTATTATTTTAAAGAATACTACATTCAATAATCTTCCATATATTTTAGATGACCCTACTCCTCTACACAATATTCAAAATTAACTAACAAACTATTATTAAGAGTAATTACATATACAAAGAACAAAGGTACATTAGATACTGTTTCTTACATATAACAGGATTCCATTTGAATATTCTTGTAATTTTATTTAGAGTTGTTGATATTAAATGTAATGTGTTAATGTAAAATAGGTATATCACCAACATTTATAGATTTTATAAACCATACTTTTTTTTTTCGAACTGACTTTGCTATTGACCTAGCAAGGTCTTAACAGCTTCACCGGACTACTAAGGCAAGCGCTTAAGGCACTCAGCCGATTTATAAGCCATACGAAATAATAAACTAATAGTACCGTGTAACCCCACTAATCCAGCACTTCGATAGATCGGCACGTCCAATAATCCGGCGCACCCTCCGGTTTTTAATAATGCCAGATTAGTAAGATTATACTGTATATATACATTAAAAAAAAAAAAAACAAAATTGAAAGTTATATGTTAGAAATTCTAATTATCCATTCCTTCATACATTTTTTATATCTACCAATATAAATAAATATATATCATAAAACCTAACGTGAAGCTTTGTTATAACCTATTCAATGTCAATAGTTTCATAAACAGACACGTAATTCGACTGATATAATTCATGCAGAACTATTTAACTACATAAATTAAACACTTAAATAAACACCGCGTGAAGCATAAGCATAATGTATGAGTACTCTTAAAGGCCATGCAAATGTCATATATTATGAAATGATTGCATAAATATATGTACACTATGTTATTTCAAAGTAAAACAATATTATTGCTAAATGTAAGAATGTGAAAAAATGAAAGGATAAACTAAAATTATATTTATTGTTAGCCAAATTGTAATGATCAGTCAACACTTGAAAAATCAATTAAAAATCATATAATCTTTTAAATCATATTTAGCAGTAGCTTGAAAAGTTTATTACTTTTATAAACTTGATCACAGCCATAGCAGAGCCAGTCTCATATATATAGATATTTTAACCATGGCCATATGTATTACATTCTATTCTTTTCTATGCCCTATTGTGGTTTTCATAGGTTTGATTACATTACGTTATTTGAAAGTGTTACTAATTTACATCATTACATAGTATAAAATAAAGTCCCTTACCGCGTCTGTCTGTCTGTTCGCGATAAACTCAAAAACTACTAAATGGATTTTCATGCGGTTTTTACAAGCTGATAAAGTAATTCCTAGGGAACGTTTTGGTACATAATTTGTCAAGGATTTATTTTTTATAATCAGGGCGGGACGTCTGCCGGGCCCCCCAGTTGTAACTATATTTTTTATCTATTCTATTATGTAATAAATATTTAAAACCGAAGATTGTTTTTTTCTTGGTCGGTGTATATAATAATAGCTGTGCCCGCGTCTTGGTATGCGTTTTCTATATTATTTGTTTTAATTAATTAATTGCTTTATTGCAATGGTATGCTGCAAAGTCAACTAGCAGCGAGTTACAGAAGAACAGAATCTTCTCCGTGAAAAAATCTATCGGTGCGCCAACTTTAGGGTGATCGTATGGTGTTGACTAAGTTGGGTGTTTACTTTCTAAAATAAATACCAATCGGATAACCCTAAAGAAAAACATCGTAACGAAACCGGAACCTGAAAACTGATCATGAAGTATGTGGGAAATGTGGAGTTATGGGAGTTTAAAATCGCCAATACGTCATGGACTGCCATGATGATGCTCATACCTTCCTATGAGATGACTATGACATTTCAGTCTGTTACAGGACGATATTAGTACATGACATTGTGTGACGGAGAATTTTCAATGTAACTCCTATAGATTTGAGATGGTAGACTGTGTGCTATGTAGACTACGCCAATAATTCTCAGTTGTTTTTTTGTCTATGTTCTCCTGCAGACTAACACCTTTTTTCTGCTTTCGTTTTAAATATAGTGCAACTTATATATCTCGATTGTTGAACAGAGTTACTAATACGCAGTTCTTCACACTTCTCCAGTAATTTCTATGCCAAATGCGGTAATAAAGAACCTTATACGTTTACAAGCGGTTTCTTTTAAACGAATTTGCATTTAGGACATAACCTGGCTGCCTTCACTGTTTTCAACCATTACAACGAACATTTTTGATTGTCATACAGGAACCAATTTTGGAAACAAGTGATAATCTGATTCAGACTCTCCTTCTTTGTAAGTCGAGGCAAAATTCGAAGTGATTTTATTCTCGTTGTTCGGCGAATTCATACTTACATTCCGAATTATTTTTATCTTTCTAAATTAACGTAATTAAATCAATATTGATTATTCATATTAAAATTAAAAGTAGCTGCTAATTTCGTTATAATTTGAGATGAATCTGTTAGCATTATTATTTTTGTGGCTTTAAATTCGCTGTTATCATTCCTTGTCTCCAAATTACCAACAGAGCTCTTACTTCGCGTTAAAAATTTCCAGAACAGAAGAGATCAAATCAAAGCAGCATCTTGTATGCGTTCACTAGAGGTACCTAATCGTTTCACGTTCTTGATACTTGGTACCGTCTGTGGTCATTGTTACGATTAAGACCCGTATTCGAAAATAACGCTCAATTTAGATTTTTCCATGTTCCCAGAAAGGTCGACACCGAAAGGAGATCTAACAAAGGTAAACTAATTAACAATTGATATTTTAAAAGAAATGTCGTACCTATACTATAAAATTAATTTAAATTTGGAACTGTACATAAAAATATATTGATGTTCGTCACTAGCCAGCATCAAAAATCGGCAATTTAATAGGTAAGGACGTCCTATAATAATAATAGTATGTAATGAATATACTAGGCGAATGGTGAAAGGGTCACACCCTTCTATCATATAGTTCATGGTCAAAACTTATAAAACAATATCAAAACAAATACTAATAAACAACCAAGAAAACCTATGTTAAAACTTGTTTTATAACTTTTAAAATTATGGGAACAATACATTTAAAAGTAAAAAATCAGACCTAGCTTCAATGAGCATATTTAGAAGGGCGCTTTTCAAGGTTAATCATTACATAATTACTTATCGTGGGAAAGCCGCACGGCCGAACAAAGTGAAGCGGGGCGCGAGCCGAAGAGTGGGACGCGGGCCGATGTACGACAGGGCGTGATCCATTTATTACACCAGTTTGTTTTTACATAAATCACCTGATTTTGACTGTATATAAGTGTTGCGTATCTCGAGATAATTAGGTCAAATATTAAGCACCCATTTTTTGTAATTTAATTAGAACGAGAATAAAGTAATAAGTAATTTTTGAGAGTATTGCAACTATTACCCAAGCTGTATAGTATAACAATCATATCAATTCATATGTACATAACATTATATTATATATTATTATGGTCTTACAAAATAAAGGAAAAAGTTAAAAGACTTGTCGCCATTGTTGTACAACTTATCTCAAATTTTCATTGCAAAGTGTTCTGTAATTTACAAATTATAGCTTACAATATTCTCAACCTTTTTTAGATGCAACAACAGAGCAACAGCATCCTCCTGATACTTTTTAATGTATAGATAAAAACTAACAATGCAATACCACTTTATATGAACATTGTCACGTTATGTATAACTAATATTATAAAGAGGTAAAGTTTGTGAGTTTGTAACATTGTATGGGATAATGTCAGGAAGTATTGGAAAAGTTATTTCAATGTGATATAGCTCATTTATCGAGGATGGTTATAGGCTATATATCTTCACACTAAGACCAATAGGAACAGAGCACCAATAAAGAATGTTTAAAAGTCGGGAGTTTTTTCCTCTCGAGAGCTTCTGTTGCGTGTTAGCGTTAACCCAAAGTAAATTCTCCACGCGAACTAAGTCGCGGGCAGAGGCTAGTTACATATAAAAGTTATCTTCATATTAATTTTTTTATTTCAATTTATATAACGCTCAAAAAGTTATATACGTACAGGCTATAAATATCGTGAAAGTACATGGTAACAGCGTTTTATAAGATCGATCCAAAATTATCATTCACGTAGTTTACAGTGTGTTTTATAATAATACTACCCTAAGCATACTCTTTCAAATAGTACAAGTTAATATAAATGTCTTTTAATATATTCATCACTATCGTATGCATGTTACACTGTCATAATACGTCATACGGTATCGTGACTACTGACCAACGGTCAACGTATGACCGAATATGGTCACATATAAAATACAACATATATAAATAAAGTGATTGCCTATATAGATAAAGTGATTGACGTATTGCCGTCCTTAGAACATCACTCAAACTACTGGATAGATTTTCATCATATTCTTTGAGTTTTCTTTCTTATACACATGTTATTTTATTTATCCACAAGAGTTCATTACATACACAGAAATAATATCCAAAAAATATACCAGGTACTAAATAATTAAATGTAATCGAAGAGTTAATTACGATTGTATAAGAATGAATTGCGATATATACCATATATATATTACACGCATTATACAGTATTTTCATTATTCTTTTGGTGCATTCTCCAAAGTCCTAGTCCTAGAATATTCTTGTATGTCCTAGATTAAATATTCAAGTTTTAAGAAAGTAAGATTATTTTATTTATTTATATCTTTTCTATAAAAAATCGAATACCTTTAAACAAGCAATTCTTGTATATTTGATTGAAGAAAGCGTTACTTTGCGGAAATCCATCATTGAATACTAAGGTGGATGCTACTTTGCACTTCCGCCTGGAATTGATTGACCACTAGTACGTCTAACTACAACTGTTGTAACCTTCGTATTCTTGTATATTGTTATTATATATTCAGGACCTTAGAAACGGCGTCAGCTATTTCCGTCAACTATTTAGTATGTAGGTGGTTTCGGATACATCGATCTAGCTAGATTTCATTCATAGAAAACTTTTTTTTATCTAAGTCTTCAGGCAATGAAAAAATGTAGCTAGAATATAAAGGTAAATTTCGCCACCGCTGTCAAAACAGAAATAGCTCAGATGGAAATCCGATGCTTCGAAAATCCGTCTAGCCCTAGTTCGCATCGGAGTGACAGCAAAAGAAATGCCTTTTTTATATATATTTGTTGGGTAAATGCTTATTTTGTGAAGCGAAACAAACAGTTTATTTTGATTAAAAAAATAATTTTATTATTACAATTATAAGAGAGATACCTTTTTTTTCTTTTAATAAAACATGCTAATTTTGTGCGGCAAATCTAACAGTTTATTTTAATTAAAAAATGTTTCTTAAAGAAAAGCGCTAGCTCAGTTGTTCAGGTACTATTGTTTAAAACATAAACGACGCAGACGAAATCACTGGTATGACTTAGTCTGAGATACGTTTCTACTGGTCGATGTTTAAACGAATAGTAACATAAAAATGAGATTAAATATGTGACACAGATCTCATGAAGCAATAGTGGTGATGAATACTATTTCCTTGTACAGTCATGTTGTACTATTGGTAGCCAGCGTATGGCGAAGGGTTATAGGAACAGGTCCTCACCAAACTTCTCGACTGTTCTAAATATAGATGCACGTAAACATATTTTTTAAATCTGTATTATATGTGTACAGTCGAGACAACTTAAGGAAAAATTAATGCCAATTTCTATATTAATATTTGTAACCGTGTTTATTTAATGAAACTCTTGACTATATTATGTGCAAGTCTAGACTGACGGCTATATTCAGAGCGACTAAAAAGATAGGCAAACATAAATTACATTACAACTAGATGTATGTGTTCATGTATTGTCAATGTGTAACATGTATGTCGATGGATGTTCAATGATTTGTTACCAAATGTTACAGTATATGGTTGAGATTAGGGATGATCAATATTCATCGTCGATAGTATTATCAATTATTAGTATCGATATATAGTATTATTAGTATCGATATTTATTTTTTATTTAATTCTTATGGGAATAAAATATAGAAACGTCAATATATCCTACATGGCCATTATTTTGGATGTACTAGCTATGGATTAGATAACTATCAGATACAAAAATTTTACACTAGATGACACTGATCAACGTCATCGAAGTAAGCTGTACAGATAGTTATTTCTATTGCATTTCCTAAGGGAATCGTACCACTATACAATGACAATGACTTTTCCAAAGCTGGCCAACTGCTGCACTAGCAACAGAGCACACTAAAGGGAAAATACCTGACAACGTAAATTTTTCTACAGAGTGCGCACAAAAAATACTGACACATTATCAGCTATTTTACGACGATATTTTCAGACAAATCAATGTTTTGCTATTGACGTTTATCTTATATCGATACTTTTTAATCGATTAGTTAGCCCCTTATAAATAAATGTAATAACTGACCTATTTACACAGTTAACATCAATGTCAACATCGATATTTTTTCTGATATCGATCATCCCTAGTGAAGAAACATTGTGAGTATTGGAATCGATAACATTTGGATCGATCCCGCGGTAAGCTAGAAGCGTAAAAAGTACCAGCGTGCGTGGTCTCACGTCGAGGTGGTGCGGGTGTGAGTTGGGGTGCTTCCTATGGTGGGCGTGCTGGTCGTAGTGCGCGCACTCCTCGAGCCGGGTCACGCCCGCCAATCGATATCGATGTAACTCGGCGAGCCGCACGCGTAACTCCCTCTCCCGCCACAGACCGCTAACGACGCCGCATTGTTCCGCGCGACCGTAGAACTGTGCCGTCCACCGCAATCGTTCAGTGAACTCTCTGAGAAAATAAATAACACCAATCTTTATTACAATATAATTACACAATACTAGGATCCTTATTGAAGTTACTACTTTTTTTGGCGCGTTAGAGAAAAATTATGAGAGTAAATTTTCACGAAAAACCGACACCCTTAAGTTATTACCGTGCACACGCATACCGTCACGAAAAACCGTCACTCTGGAGTTATTACAGTGCACGCGCACTCCGTCACGAAAAATCGACACCCTAAAGTTAGCTATAGTCAACATTTTATTTCTTTGTATTTATAGTTTAAATTTCTTAGTATTAAATCTTTCAATGAATTGAGTACCTTAAAAAATTTCTAAAGATAAAATTTTTGAATAAATTTTTTTTATCTTGTTACGCCAAAAAAGTATAACTTCTAACGCGTGTACATAGCACACTACTAGGATCTTTATTACGATATAATAACACAATACTAGGGAGTTATCGGCGGGAGGTTGGACTGTTACGTCGTGGATTTTATATTTTAGTCATAACTAGCGGGCCCGGCGGACGTTGTCCCGTCCTCACAGTTAAAAACCTTGGCAAATTATACACCTAAACCTTCCTCATAAATCTACTAATCATGAATCTGTATCTACTTTAAACTATTCTAGAGTTTATTGCAAACAGACAAACAGACAGACGTGACAAAGGACTTTATTTTATACTATGTTATAATATTGTCTTATTTAGCTCTATATTATGTAATATTGGTGGTGTTTTACGTAATATAGTTTGGTTATTATGCACAAGTGAAGTCGATCGGTAATAATACCACAGAGCATGAGTTCTGACCCGCCACGAGAACTCCTCGGAAAAATTTAAATAAGTCGGTCGTAATCTTGTTAATTCATAGAAATGACCGCAACTGTTCCGCAAGAAATCGTATTATGGAACACTTCATGTAATATGTTTTTTTTTTCACTTTTTTTTTGGCAATCAATCTTTCAGATTATTACTGCCATTGTCGAGTAGTCAATAATATTGCAAACGTCGTGCGATCATTTCAATATTAAGCGTCGTATGAGTCAATATTCTAACAAGATGGTGGATCCCTTGTGAGAACCTTTCTGGGAGCTTTTGTGGCATCTCAGAATTTCATGCTCCGTGGTATTATTTTCCATTCACTTCACTTATGCACAATAAACTAACTATATTACGTAAAACACCACCAAATTTACAAAATATAGAGTCAAATAACACAAGATTATGAATAAAATATAAAATTCACTACATGACAGACTAAAATCCCGCCAAAAACTCATGTAATATGTTTATGATCTAAGATCTTATTAGGAAGACCTATTCTATCTTCAAAGTTCATAGTAATTATAATGTCGAATTGTAAACAATAAGCTGATCATTATTTCTCTAATTAAAAATAAAGAATGAGTTAAAATTTTACTAAATTTCATGTAGACAAAGTCGCGGGTAATAGCTAGTCTAAAGTAGAATAACCTCAATTACATTTTATATAGTTAGCTATCTGCCAGTGATAGTCTCGTTAAGATCGATCTAACCGTTTTGGAGATACCACTACAGGGGTGAAACGACGGTTTACAACTAGTATAAACTACAATTACCTAAATTACTTTTTATAAAGTCAGCTATCTGCCAGTAAAAGTCTCGTGAAGATCGGTCTATCCATTTTGAAGATAGCGCTAAAGGCGAAGCCACGGTTAACAGGTAGTATAAATTAAAATTGCTTGAATTACTTTTTATAAAATCAGCTATCTGCCAATGAAAGTTTCGTGAAGATTGGTCTAATCGTTTTGGAGATAGTACTGCGGATGGAGCCTCGATTAACAGCTAGTCTAAGTTAAATTAATTATCATGATGTCCGCTATGTTGGTGAAAGTTTTGTGGAAATCAGTCCAACCGTTTTGAAGATAGTGTTGCGGACGAAACCGCGGTTAATAGCCACTCTTATTTTAGAGTAGCCTAAGTAACTCGCTGTAATTTCAGCTGTCTGCTAGTGAAATTCCTGTCAAAATCGGTCCAACCATTTCGGAGATTACCCCGAACAAATAGACAGATAGAACAAAAAAAAATTAAAAAATTGCTTTGTTGTTGCAGCGTGTATACTTTCAAAACAATTCAGTATTTTTTTATTCTGGTATTACATAAAGAAAATCCATTTTTATTATATGTATAGCAGAATATCCTGACGCGGCACAACAGAACACTAAATATGAATAATGACCTTCATGACAGAATACATTGCATCATAAAACAATACAGGTACTACAGGTCCATATAGTCTGTCAATCTATTTTGATTAAATTTTTCGGCACCCGATTAGGCCTCCCACGGCAGTGGCTCAAGCCTAGGTTCGATCCCTCGGTAGGGAGCCCTTGAGTGCATTGCTTGCGCGATACGATGACACACAAATAAACATCACTGCTACAACACAACACGATCACCCCCACACACGTGCACGCCTACACGCTTACACATGAAAGTGGAAGGGTTTACTTTTTTCCCTCATCGAACTGAAAAACTCTTAATTTTTCGATAATAAATATATGGAGGAGTTGTTGAGGCGTGTATGCTTGGTACACATATACGTTTCAACAACTCATACATATATGAATACTTAGCTAGGTTAGCTAAGATAGGTCGCGATTTTGCATGCAACAGGCAACAGCCAAGCCGAGGTGTGCCGTGCACCCTTGAGCTGATTGCCAAAATAAAATCGGCTGAGCGCCTTAAGCGCTCGCCTTAGTAGTCCAGTGAAGCTGTTAAGACCTTGCTGGGTCAATAGCGTAGAAATTTCGAAAAAAAAAAAAAAAAAATTTACAATGAACCTATATTTTCAATAGAGGAAAATCTATACTAATATTATAAAGTTGAAGAGTTTGTTTGTTCGTTTGGTTGAACGCGCTAATCTCAAGAACTATCGGTCCGATTTGAAAGTTTCTTTTAGTGTTAGATAGATCATTTATCGAGGATGGCTATAGGCTACATATCATGACGTTAAATCCAATAGGAGCAGAGCACTAATGAAGAATGTCTCAAAATCGGGCTATTTTTAGAGCATCCGCTGCGTGTCAGTATTATCTTTGCGTTACCATGGTAACATGATAACATTCTGTCGGAAATAATACCAGGGTTTATTTTGTGTTCCTGCTCAAAAGTTTAATTTACGTTATTTTTAATTCTAATTTTTGATTATACGTAGTACGTTGCTATCGCAAACATTTTAAAAGTCTATTTTGTGATGCTATTCTAAAAGGTTAGTAGTGATAATATTCGTCCATCAATACAGGCGAAGCCATCAATACTGCCAATTCTGAAGTTGTCATATAGGTAGTTCTTATGTATTCTCTACCCAGTTTTCTTCTATGTCTAAGTTAATGTAAAGGTATAAGCGCCAAATCTTCTATACAATATTTCGTAAATTTTTATCTTCTTAATTTTCAAGACCGCAGAATACATGCTCCGTGGTATTATTTTTCATTCATTTTACTTATGGACAATAAACAAACCATATTACATAAAACGCCACCAATTTAACACAATATAGAGTCAAATAACACAAGATTATGAATAAAATATATAATCCCCTACATTATTCGGTATAGTTTATTCGGTACTAACGGTATTGTTCCCAATATTTGGTTTGTCAATAAATACTTTTTGATGAATACATATATCTGCAGTGCTACAAATATATATATATATATATATTATTCTGTCGATATGTCCGTTTGTTTATTCGGGTAATCTCCGAAACGGCTGGACCTATTTAAACGATTTTTTTTCTTAGAAATGACTACGCTATTGACCTAGCAAGGTCTTAACAGCTTCAACGGACTACAAGTAATATTTGAACGGGAATTTTACGGGCAAATAACTAACTAACTAGCTGTTTTATTTTAAGCTAGCGGGTTCAGCAGACGATACCTGCCCTGATAATAAGACAAACTATACCTAAACCTTGCCCAAGAATCATTTTATATATTGGTAAAAACGGCATGAACATGCGTTTTTGATCTTATCGCAAACAGACATATAGACAGATGTGGAACACTACTTTGTTGACACTATGTTGTGATGAACTGTTATCCGTGGATTCGTATGTGTGAAATTGACCAAAAATATGTTGTTCACTGTAAACATGCGTGTGTGACGTATATTGTACTGAACTCCAAGAAGAAATATAATCGAAAGTCATATGTTTGTATGTGATTTAAATTATATCAAGGTATATAAATAACTTGATTATATCGACAATATGGACATATTATATCTATATAATAAACGATTTAACACATATTGTTCGATAATGTATAGCTTAATATTTTCATTACTTTCTTATATAGTGTAAGTGAGCATTGAGGGTGATACATAGATAGTAGTTTAAAGTTCCAGCTATGTGGCTTAAGATAAATCTCATCCCATTTGGTACACTATTAGTATTCACATATATAATGTACATGTTACCTGTTACTGTAGATGATGTGCGTGTCATACTTACAAATATTTTTGAAAGAGTATTATTGTTATTTACACATCTAATAAAAAATTTAAATTTATTTAATATATTCAAAAAACGCGTGCGAAGCCGCGGGTAACAGCTAGTATTATAATGAAACCATGGCACAGAGGTAGTTAAGTGCTCACCAGAGTATATATAATTATAGATATATATAAAAAAAGCTGTATTCCAAAAAAGTATAATTAAAGGCCATTTCTCTTCTAGGCTTAGCTTGTTACATTGCCAACTCCAGTCACATAATATCAGGTGAAATTGTTATTAAATCTAAATCTATAAAAGCTTCTTTATATAGGTTTTGAATCATAAAGTGACCACAAGGATTAGACTAAGAACACCTATGAGTGGTAAATAGGACAAATTGGTATGAAATATGTAGTCAAATATACTTACTTTTTTTCTTTGGCTAATTTTCCAAGCGTTTTTTGCTTATTCCTTTGGATGTTGAAAAACACAGAGACAAGTTGATAATCACGCACCAACCTCTTTCTTCTAGTTCTCTCACGCAAACGTCTGATATATATATCTACTTGTGACAATTTGAGGGCTGAAAATATAGCAAAAAAAAATGTACAACATATAATTTGTTAACAAATATATAAACTTTGATTAAATAATAAATCTTACATAGTATAAAATGAAGTCGCTTCCGCTATCTGTTCCCTTATATCTTTTAATCTATTCAACAGATGTTAATACAGTTTTCAGAAATAGATAGTGATTCAAGAGGAAGGTTTATATGTATAATTAGAGAGCACGGGGGATGTTGTCCCGCCCTAATAATAAAAAAAAAACTTGAAGTTAGACATATGTTGTCTCTGACTTTTTTGTAGGTTTTGAGCCTTTTGTCTTTGACTTACTTTGCAAATCCGACTACCACAGAAAAGTCTTTTTATTTTAGGAGTTAATATACATAATGATACTCACAAATAATGTGGCTTTCTATTGGTAAAAGTATTTTCAAAATCGGTTTAGTAAATCCAGAAATTACCCCCTACGTGTGTTTGTACACAAAAATTTTACCTCTATATAATATTATAGTATAGATAAATTCATATTATAATAGTTCAGAAAAGAAGAATAATTCAAAAATTTGTAATGTGATGTATGTAACAAACATACTATTGTGCGCTTAAATCGAAAACGCTGGCGGAAACCTATGAGATGTATCAAATTAATGTACTACGGAATAGTATACCTTAAAAAGATCAATAAAAAGACAGGGATGCTATATATTTATCTCTAAAGGATAACCCATAGTAACCATTTTTATCTTTTTCGAAAAAAAATGCCTTATCTAGATCACACCCATAAGAATCTGGGGACGGGTCCCCAGTGTATAATAAAAAACAACAAATACGGCTTCAATATTATAAATAAATAAATTTCACACTAACCAACATCTAATTCATCATCTTCAGGATTTATAGAAAGTGTTGATATCAACTGCTCAGCTTCATGGTCGTGTTCCTGGAATATTTATGTATGAATTAATAATAGGTAATAATCAAATTTGTAGGTGGTAGAAGCTATTACTGGTTTTAGCATGAATTGGCCGGCTCGTCCGGGGTAGTACCATCCGACACACAGAAAACCGACATGAAATAACAGTGCTTGCATTGTTGCATCTCGTTTAGTCAGTGAGAGCGCTGGATGACCACCTTCCTTCCTCTTTCCTTCTTTCTCTCTCCTTCCCCTCCCCCTCTCCCATATACAGGCTGGCAACGCACTTGCGACTTTCCTGATGTCGTTAGTGTCTATGGACGGTGGTGATCACTTAACATCACGTGACCCACCAGTTCGTTTGCCTCCTTTGATATAAAGAAAAAATTACTAAAAGTTGAATGTAGACTAGTAAGAAATACTTTTTAATTACAAACTACCAACCACATTTCTATATATATTTGGAAATCCAACAGCATACATTGTTTTATATAGTAACTTCTAGTATGCAGGAATTAAAGCCAAGACAACATTTCACAATTACAGGAAGTGATACATAATAATAAATAGACAAATAAAAAAATATGTATCCTTTTCTGACTCTATTATATGTTTTTATGTACGTGTGCTTGTATATTTGTGACTCATGTGTGTGCTTTATCCTTGTTATATTGTTTCAGCATAATTCTGGGAAGTAATGTTATTATTTCTCTTTTAAATGTATCATATATGTTTGAATATATTCCCTGAATGTTTTGAAATATGGCTACAGTATCATATCAATATACATTATTATAGGATCTGGCAATATTACAAATTTTACCATTTACATTAATTAATTTCTAAGTATTTACTCAAACAAAGTGCGTAGGTAAGTAAACTTTTTTGTTATTGGTAACATACTGGCTGGTTGTAAAGAAAAATTTGATTATGTTTTGTTTTTTCATAAAATTCAAATGACTGCGAATTTGTTTGAATTTAAGTGCGTTTTAATTGCTATGTTTAGTCTTGATTTTATAATTTTACCAACCATTTAAATAAAGTTAGCGACAAAATTGAATTGTTAGATATTCTTTACGTCATGTAACGACGTCATTTGATGGCAGATGAAATGCAAAGAGCTGTAGGGATGTTCCAAGCGGGAAGTAATCAATCTCAGGTATCTCGACATTTTGGCATTCATAGAAGTGTTATTTGTCGTCTTTGGCAGCGCTACAATAATACAGGAGAATCCGCTGAACAGTATCCAGGCCGTAAAAGGAGTACAACCACTCGGCAAGACTGGTACATACAACTGACTGCAAGACGCAAGCCGATGTTAACCGCTCGAGAGATAAGTTTGAGGCTACAAATTTCAAGTGGTGTTGATGTAAGTCCTCAAACTGTGCGGAATCGACTGCATGAGTACGGCCTACGAGCTCGACGCCCAATCAGATGCCCACCAATACGCGCTCGTCGATATGAATGATTTAGAGAACGCATAACATGGACCCAGGAACAATGGGATAAAATTATGTTTTCCGATGAGTCGCGATTCGGGTTTAAGCCTGATACAAGAAAGGTGCGAGTGTATCGTCGGAAATACTGAAAAGCTCAGGTGCGTTCAGGAAGTTCATCCATACAGCGATTCAACAGTTATGTTATGGGCGGGTATTATGAAGAACAGGCGAACTGAGCTCGTTTTTGTAAATGGAAACATGAATGCTGAAAATGACATTGAGGATATTGTCAGACCTTATGTCTACCCATTTGCACAAACCTTTGGCTCCGATTTTAGGTTAATGCATGACAATGCGCGTTCACATACAGGTCGGCGAACCAGTGAATACTTTGCAACAGAGAACATCCGGGTATTGCCCTGGCCTGCACAATCGCCAGATCTCAACCTCATCGAGCACGCATGGGACATGCTTCAGAGACATGTTTTGAAGGACTTGGATGGAGCGACAACAACCCAACAGCTGAAGGATTTGCTACAATTCCATTGGGAACAAATACCGCAACATGACATAAACAGTCTCATTAATTCAATGAATAATCATTGCGGACAAGTTCTGAATAGCAAAGGAGACCATACTTTGTATTAAATTGTTCTATTCTTTCACAATAAATACATTTTCTTTAGCAATTTTATTTTGTAAAAAAAAGTTTAGTTTCTACAGTATATTATAATACTGTTCATTTCTGTTATTAAAAGAACTTATAAAGACAACAGCTGTTATTTTTACATCATAGAACCCTAAAGATATTATTATAAAAATAAAATACAAGATTATAATGTGAAAAACCATCCTAAAATTTAAATTAGTACATGTTATTAGAATTTTTGATGAATGCAGTATTGAATTTTGAGTATAGTTAAATTTAGTGTGCGGGACAAATAGCAGCGGTGTTTTAAGCTGTAATATGTTGGTACTTGCAGTGATGACGGAGAGTATTAAAGGACCGGAGAGTATTAAAGGACCGGACATTATTTTTATTTTTGTATTTGTTTTCATAACATTTTTTAATCTACTAGTTGACGTGAAGCATGCATCGCTGTGACTCAGTTATTATGAAAAAGAAACTCAAAATCAAATTGTGGTGTTATCTAGGTTATATCTATAACAGTTTTCTGTCAACAGACTAATTTAATGAGCCATCTGTTCGAGATTGATGAAACTTACAATTAATAACAAAAATTAACATTAACAATAATTTAATTTATAATTTAGAACATAATGAGGCTATTAATTTAAATATAAACTACCCAACCCCCAAGATGGACCAAATTATAGATAAATGGCAAATTTCATTAACATCAGTTGAATAGTTTTGGAGTTCATCACAGAAAAACATCAGGACACTAGATTCTTATATATTTATATAATTCTGTCAGCCCTTCTTTTATTTAATAATCTATATTACTTATAAGTAAAATACATTACTTAAGAACAAGATTAACACTCAATTGGAATATATATTCTGGTTGTATGAGATTTCATTAATAATTATAAATACAAATAAATATAGCAACTTTCAATATCAAATCAATTAATTTCTTTAGAGAAACCAAATTATTCAGTGAACAATCTGATTGAATTAATACCTTCTTAATTTTTAACCTTTTACTATACGGACAATGGAAAGTCTAACTGGAGTCATTAAGTCTTGGTTATTTAAATTTCCCACTGTAAACATATTAATATAATCTTTATCTAATTTTATCATATCATATACTAACGTTTATTTTGTATTATTCATAAATAAAATAGCAATCATTTAAACAGAGAATTAATAAGCCATTTCAAAATTAAATTGAAGTTTTAATTACCCTCTCAAAGTCATCTCTGTTTGACATGTAACCAAGCTGTGCTGCTTCGTCAGATGTAACTGCAAGGTGAGGTAGCCGAGAAACAGCATTGGGGCCAAGAGGTCCCTCGTCCCCTTCCGCACAGTGCAGTGATGGTCGGGATGTGCTCTCAACGTTGCCCCATGTTGCTCTCCCAATAGTTCCCTCAAGATACCTTGTAATATATTCATCTTTGGCCTCTGCAAATGCATCAATTTGCATTTTGCTACAGTTAAAAGGAGCAATATTTTAATAGACATATTTTTTTATTTCTTCTAGGGATATAATAAATCTAGGTTTAAATTACTTTTACTATTATCACAGGGTTAAAAATCTGGTAATAGTAATTTGAGTTACAAGCAGTGCTGCTGAGTAAAAAAGGCGATTCAATTATATTAGCAATATATTCATCTACTACATAGTATATGACAGTTGGATGTATGCAAAAAGGTGATAACTAAGTAATATATATAATAATAGGTAATAAGGTAGAATTAGAAGTTCTATAGTACACACATGCCTCAATACACATACCTTCTGGATTTCGAGTTTCAATGTGTTTGGATATGTCTTCCCAATTTCCAAAACCAAATTGTTCTATAGCATCCAACAATCGAACTTCTTCGTTTGCAGACCAACTGCTGCGTCCAAGAAATATCCCAAATGCGCCAGAGTCCTACGAATATATCATTCTCATTTCTACGTATTAAATCACGTAACATATATTATTATATAAAACAAGTATACTAACCACAAATTGATAAGAATGATCATTTTTGTGTGATCCAATTTCAGCCCCAAGGGAAAAGCACTGAAAGTAGTAGATTACATTCAAATTTATTTTAAACTTTGCGCCAAAACAGTAAACAAAAATGGCAGCGAAATACTTTACCTGCAAACAAATATCAAAATCCACGCACTCTGTACATTTAACGCGTACTCCATTAATTTCTTCTTGGCAATAAGTACAATTATATTTTGCATAGAGATCTGAAAAAGACATGATTATATCTGCGAAAAATAAGTAATACAAATTGTACGTTGGCAAGCGCCAAAGACTCACCAGCCATTTTTTTTCTTTTCAAGGATTTTCATAGATAATATTCTTTGATGCCATTGTCGTTGCGTACCCAATCTAGTATCATAGACATTAAGTTATTTCTTTCAGCTACGAGAAGAATAACTTCAATTAAAATAAAACTTTGAAATCACCACACACATATAAACATAAACAGAACTATTTTTTCTTTTTTGTTTATTTGTGTTTTAGTACTATTTATCTCAAAATTTCGTAGGTTTTTAAAATATTCCAAATAAAGCTTAAAATCTATATTCTACATATAGAATTACTTACAAGTAAATATGTATATTAAATAGCAACAACAGAGTGAAATTAGAAACTGGTGGACCTTGGTTCCAGATAAAAAGAGAAATAAGTCAAGAAAACCCATCATCCCGAAAAAATAGCTGTACTGGAAACTATAAGTGTTCAAATGAGAAAAACAAGAAAAAAGGATTTGGAAGAAGTCACTTATGGTTTGCAGATGATCTAGCACTTCGATCTGAGAAAAGAGTAGAACTCTAACACATAATAGAGTCTCTTGACAAGAGCGATGGCTTAAAAATGAGCCTTTCTAAAACATGCTAATGACTAACAACACCAAGAGACAAATATCTGTCGGCGGCGAAACACTACAATATACAAACTAATTCAGAAACATATCTTGGCAAACAAATATGTTTCGAAGGAGACATCAACGAGAAGCAAGTGCAGCGCAGCACATAGCTTACTCGGAACAAATATTGGGGTTTGAAAGAGATGCATAAAAGCAACATCTCTACAATAATCAAAACAAAATTACTAAACTCCTACCTCCTGTCATAGTAGATATTACTACCACTAGGTAGATCAAAGCAGTCCTCTTTAACCGTACAGTTAAATTGATACTACATGACACAAATCACGAGGTGCTAACCACAAGGAGATGCCCTCGAAGTGGTGTGCTTTCACGCCTATTATGGACCTTCGTGGTTGACCAGCTCCTGCATAAGATGGACGAACTGAGGATAGACACTATGCCGATAACCTGGTGATGGTTGTCCGAGACTTCTGTCAAAGTACTATCTCGTACCTTATGTAGAAAACATTAACTGGCATTCATACATGATGCAACGATAACGAGTTAAAAGTCAATGCAGACAAAACGGTATTGGTACCATCTACGAAGAAAAGGTATCTTGACAAACCTGTGTTTTAGTGAGAGCGCTCACTGGACACTGTTATCTTAAAAAGCACTTGTACAAAATCGGTGTCCAGAGTACAAGAGAGTGCGGATTTTGTGATAGTGCGGATGAGTCTCCCAAACACCGAATTGAAGCCCACACGAAACTGGATTCTGGGAAAGCATGTATTTCTTCCGGATGAGGTACAGATGCTCTCAACCAAAAAAGTCCTGCAGTTCTTAAATGCTATAGGACTGGGCGGGGAGCTTTAGTAATACGGGACGATCATAATAGATCAGAACTGGTCGCAGTGATACAGGACTAAGGCCTGCATAGCCCCTTTTCCAGAATAAAAAAAAACCTCCTATCATGCCTCACATACGCCTGCCTAATTCAAAGGTTGTAGTGCACTGATGTATTTTTTACTTTTTTTTTATAAGGGTTTGGCCATATAGCGATCATGCCACCCTTATTGGAAGGCATATATAAAAAAAACTACACACAGATAATCACTATATACCTCCTATTAATAACAATATTGGTGAAAGTATATAGTAATTTTATTATATTTAAAAGATCAGATTATATTTGGAATTATTCGAAAAGGATTAACAGTTCGAGAATCAACAAGCATGGGATTTGTATTTTAGTATTTAGCATTTTATATATATTTTTAATAGTGTGTGCTACATTGAAACACATTATATTATATTTAATGTTATACCAATGACTGGTACACACCAAAGGTCAAGAAAACTTCCCGATCAGACTATGCTATTGAACTAGCAGGGTCTTAACAGGCCAAGAAAACAATCAGAACATGTCAATGAGAAACAGCACAGTATGCTAAACATAAAAAAAATCGACATAAGAAAATAAGAGAGGAGATAAAAGCAATAGATGGCCTAGAACAGTCTCTTGCACTAAAATGGTCCGGACATGTTGCGCGTCTCTAAGACCAAGGACAAAAAGAAATGAGCCATCACGGGACACCTGGCACATGTGAAAAATCAAAATTGTTTTATATATGCATAAAAGGACAGATTACGACAGGATTCAGCTATGGCATAATGAAAAGATAAAGCATTACAAATTTGTTCCATAAAATAATGACTTTCTTTCTTTTATTACATAAATATTCATTTTAATAATTAGAAAAATTCAAATGGGCGCAGACGCGGTATATTCTTCGACGTTTATTAAAAGGTGCTAGCTCGTCGGCACGTGCACGTAATACTAGTATACCGAGTGGCCGGCAAAACAGTTTGAATCTTGTGTTGATATACATAGGGTTACAAATGTTTTTAAATATTTTGTTAATAGTGCAAAGTTCGTGTTTGGCGTCGTCACGCCAGCATTCAGGTTTACCTCCAACCTATAGGTGTTTCACATCAAAAAGGTGACATTCTGGAAGTGACCCCAGAGTAAGATAAAGAAATGGAGACCTAGTGCTCTAGGGGAAATTGGCGTCATAAAAACAACTGGTTTACATTGGTTCGAGACAACCTAGGCTAGACGGAAATGGCTTTCTTTGGAGGAAGATTTCATTTGCAGAGGGGTTTTACATATGCTAACTAATAAATAGTACTTTATTTTTAATGAAATACATTATTTTATTTATTTTATGTAATTTGTAAATATTTTTTTGTGTTTGTAATAAGCTCTTATTCTGTTCAAAGCTTATTAAAACTGCAAGAAATAAAAGGGTTTTTATTATATTTATTTTTATTTATTATGCATATCAAATATACTATTGAATTGATTATTTACGCTATGGAAGCTATAAAAACAACAATTCATGAAAGAGTAAAACATAACCGTTTACATAACGCAGTATACTTTGTTTTGTTTGTGTATAATAGTTCATATTACTTGAAATCTTGTGTCTTATAAGTTTAATAATAAAAAATCACTGTTCACAAAGGACTATTTAGTTTTGTTAATTTATCATAATTGGATTTATATACTACTATTTTATTTACTTGTACTATAAGAAGTGTCTAAATATAATTTAGGTGTTCAGAATGGGCATCTTTCAAATGTTTAGGCAAGCAAGTTCATGCTTTGCAATGAGTTGGTGTGTAATATTTAGATAGCAAATGTTGCACACAGGAATCGAAGTTAAAGCGACAACTATAAATATATAACTAGGCTTACAGAACTTGTATGCAGTAGTCATGATAACCCAAAAAGTAAGAATCAGAGACAAAAGTTAGCTGTCATATGTCAGTTTGTTTTTCGTCGAATATTTTGATACAATTTGGATTTTGTGTAAATTGTGTATGTATTACGGTAATCAGTGAGGTGAATTATCAGAATCATATTTATTTAGAAGTTACTGTTTGAGAGAAAATAAATAAAAAAATTGTGCAATGAGTTTGTAGTGTAATGTAACAGGGGAACTATCCGTTTAGTTTACCATTATCCTTCTACTATGAAATCTAGTAAACGACGACTTCAGGCCCTCACTGAAGGCTCTGATGGTCTGCCAAATTATATTAAAATGGAAGATTCTGAAACATCAATTCCACCAGTCTTTAGATCCCGATTACACGAGCTGTTTTCTCAAATAGAAAAAGAATTTGACCTTTTGTACACTGAGAATCTGAACTGTAAGTATATTGTATGATTTTTGGTTTGCTATTAAATAGAGTAAAATAGTAGATACATACATACAAAATACAAACGTTATCCAGAATGAAAAGATTTTTATCTATATTTCTTGCATTGAAATAGAAATTCCTCAGTATATTGTATAAATAGAAGTTCTTTAGACTGTAGCTAGATAACTCAAAATAGTATTTAATTGTTTGATTGAGCTATTTAATAGAGGAATAAGCGATACATTTGACGGAATACATTTATCAATTTAATATAAAAAAAAGAGATGTAAGTATGTAGTGTGTAAATCCCAGTGATAACTTCAGTAATTGTAAATAGTTACTTTTAAAAGATACAGCCCTGATCTAACAACATGTTACCAAATATAATCACAATACCCAGTAATTGGAAGTCAACAGTTGTAAATTTTTGAGATTTATACAAATCTAATACCTTTAAACGAGCAATTCTTGTATATTTTTATATATTCAGGATCTCGGAAATAGCGTCATCTATTTCTGTGAAACTTAGTATGTAGTTCATTACGGGAACGATATATATAGATCTAGCACATAGAAAACATTTTTTAACTGAGTTTTCAGACAATAAAAAATATAAATAAAATATATAGGTAAATTTCGCTGCTGCTGTCAAAATAAAAATGGATCAGATGGAAATTAGTTCTTCTTCTGTGCAATGGTATTTGTATTGTCAATTTTTAAATACAATAAGAACATGAAACATGCAATTTGTAGCTACATAGTTTAGCAAACTTTAATCTACACTTATATTTGTTATAAGCATGCAGATTAAAGACTTTTCCCCTTTTATGTGACAAACTGTGATGTCAAAGTAATTATTGTTTACTCAAATTTCGTTAAAATAATTTATTAACACTAAAATAGTAATAACAATAATTTGATAGGTTTTAAGTAACTGTATAATCATTCTTATTCAAGTAAAAAAATAATGTATTTAGTATTGTTGGGCCAGTGTTAATGTTCTGTTGGTGTTGTAGTCTCGCCTCTCGGATGTATTGTAGCTGTAGACATAGTGAATAACATATTTTACACTGGAGTTACTTTTTTTTTATTTTTTTTATTTAGTCTTTGGCCTCTGTGGAAAAATCCACAATTCTGCCAGTGTCATGTACGTTTTGAACTATAATGGTAATTAACTACTATTCTAATATATTTGCACAAAAGGGAAATAAAAGGAGTAAAGAAGAGGGAGAGGAGGAATTGCATATGGGTGGGATGGGGTATCGCCTGGGGGAGTATGTCATAAAGAGACACGCTCCGATTTGGGCAATAAAAAAAATATGGTCCAAGTTTCCTACATCCAAACCACATTCACATAGCGAGTGATCCCGGACTCTAATTTTTGCCAGATGGACAGGCGTGCAGGCATGGTTTAAACAGATACGACAGATGACCGATATCGTACTCTTGTCTACGTTCCAAAATAAGGAAAACCAGGGTTTACTAGGGATGGTAGGTTGAATATACCCATAAAATTTCGCCTTAACCTTGTATGATGTCTTCCACTGAACATTCCAAGCTTTAAACAACTGGTGTTTCATGCTTGTGCATAGATCCCCGGGAATGATCTTAAAATGATCTAGGGAACCTATGTTGCCAGCTTGTTTAGCACAGGAGTCTGCGGTTTCATTGCCTGGAATGCCCGAGTGACCTGGAATCCAAGCCAAGACGATTTCTAAGTTTTGCTGTTGACAAATATACAGGGATTCTTTGATTTTCCAAATTATTGGGGATGTGTATTTGGATTTGAAAGGATTAGCCAGTATGGCTTGCAAGCAACTTTTTGAGTCAGTGAAAATGATAGACTTTTTGATACTATGGGAAATTACAAAATTTATGGATTCTAAAATTGCGATGGACTCACCAGTAAACACTGTTGAAACTGAAGGGCACTTGAAACTGAGAATGATTTTAAAAAAGGGTATCCACACGGCTGCTCCCACATTTTTATCTTGGGCCAGTTTGGATGCATCAGAGTAGATAGCTAGCCAGTCTGAAAATTATGAAGCAAGCTTGTCTTTTAAAATTCTGTTAGCATTTACTAGGTCATTCTGAATGTCCAGATCTAGGATTACATTAGGTTGATACAGCAAAGCTTCATAAGGAAGGGAGAAAATAATCTTACATGGAAACTGCAGGATGGGAATAGTTAGCCGGGAAATTTTGATGTAACTGCGTAGAAGACAAGGCAAATCGAATAAGGAGTTGTAACCCTCGTTTTCAACTATGCACACTAGATGTCTTAGCTTCTGTAGAAGAGGGTGTTCGGAGTTTTGGAGGAGTTTACATAGGAATTTGTCCGAAAGGAATTGCCTGCGTAGGTATAAAGGGGGGTCCACACATTCCACTTGCATCGCTTCGATGGGTGAGGATTTCATGGCCCCTAAGATAATGCGAAGGCATTTTGATTGTATTTTTGAGAGTTTCTCAGTGACTCCTTTATTAGTGGGATCTAAAATAAATGCTCCGTAATCTAGATACGTATGATAGCATTGTAAAGCATTTTTTGGGCAAAAGGGTGAGCTCTCCAGATAACGACCGCATGATATTGATGTTCTTTTCACATTTGCCAGAGATATAATCCCCATGCGGAGACCCAGTCATTTTAGCATCTAGCCAAATACCTAGAAATTTAATCTTCGTTGCCTGGGGAATTTCTTCTTCACCCACTCTGATATGGAGTTACTTTATATCCACTCAAATCTTCATAGCAAAATCAGTTGACTGCTATTTGAGTGCATAGTGGGCACTATTATATATAACTTGTTTTTTTTTTGTTATTTCACTTGCTCTAATGTAGATTTGATCTATCCCTCAAGAACAGTACTTTTTTACATCATCAATATCCTATAACTTTTTTTGAGCTTCTAAAAAATATCTATGCTAAATTTCATAATGTTTAGTTCAGTAGTTGGGATGTAGAAGTATATAATAAACAAATTCAATTTACACTTTCAGCTCTAGTTAAGATTTTACATATTAAATATATCAAATTATAATTCAGAATAAATCTCTTTCAATCTACTTTCTAGGTGTAGATATATAAAAATCATATGCCAAAAAATAAGTCTTTAAATAAGTTAATTATATAGAAGCAAAATCAAATTGTTTTTTTCTAAGAATCATTACTATCGAAATTACTTGTATATGTGACAATAGCATTATTGTTCATCAATATTTTAACTTATATGTAACTGGTAACTATAGTAGTTTTAAAGTTAAAATAAAACAATTTCATCTTGGTTTGGTCAGAACTTACAAAAAAATATGTGCATTACATACATACAGAGAATTGTTTAAGGCTCTAAAAGACTACTCTTAGTATTTACATATTTCCATTTTTTAATAAAGATCTGATTGTATCATAACAATATTATTTATTTTCAGTACAAGAGAAAATTGATATCCTTAGTGAGAAATTAGAAAGAGAAAGCTATGTGGGGGATCGACAGAATGCAGACTACATTGAATTTGAGGCTACTGGGAAGAATTCTAAAGTTAAATGTAATGTTAAAATTCTATATTTTTTATTTGCATTTTGGCTATACTCTTGTGTTTTCACATATTTTTATACTCTCTATTTTTTTATCCTACTAGTATAGTACTAGTTAGCTAGAAGAAAATGTCTTGCTGAATTGACTTTGACATTGCATGAAGTAAAAAGTACAATAAAGTGTTCAATTATTCACATATTTAACTGACAACCTTAACTAAAAACTTGGCAAATAATTTGGATTTTTTTTTAATTTAGTATTAATGTTTACAATTTCTTTTTTTATTTTATTTTATGCTTCATTAAAATAATTTTGAATTTTGTTTATAACCATTATAGTTTATATCATTAATCTGGTGAAGATGTAGAGGCCTTGCAAGGCTAATAGTACAGTTGGTAAAACAAAAGCATATCACTATACTTAAAGTATTTATAGAAAAACATGGTTTCAATTTCTTTTGCTAGCAATTTATTAAATTATGTACACAGTTATAAACTAAATCTTGTCTGATATAAGGTGTTTAATTGATATTGATAATACATCTAGTAACATATTTTTGAAAATATTGAATCACAAAAAAGGAATTATTCACTCATTTCATTCATCATGAGTTGGATTCAGAAACTCCGAGTAATTCTTCATGTTTTATGTACTAGTAACCTTTTTTATTGTACAGTATCTCAAAGTAACTCGCAGAAAGTAAAAGCTAGTCACAAATTGAGAGTCCAGACAAGCAAAATAGTATCCAGTTTTAAGGCACCTTCATACAACTGTCAACTTGTGAGAGAATTTACTGGACATAAAGATGGCATATGGGATGTGTCTTCTGCAAGGCCTGGACAGGCATTATTTGGTACTGCTTCTGCGGGTAAGTGTTGTTAGTGGATAATATGGCCTTTCATTTAGTTTTATAACATTCATTATATTATCAAACACATTGGGCCCAAGTGGGTCCATTGTACATATAATATAATGTAGTATTGAAATTCTTAGCAGACATTATACTCTTTTTGTGAGGTCTTATAATAAACAACCTTATATTCCGATAAAAATATATGGAGGGGTTGTCGGGGCGGATATGCTGGTACTCATATGCGTCTCGACAACTCAAACATATATGAATAGTTAGCTAGGTTAGCTAAGATAGGTCACGATTTTGCATGCAACGGGCAACAGCCAAGCCGTGCACCCTTGAGCTGGTTGCCATTATAAAATCGGCTGAGTGCCTTAAGCGGTCGCCTTAGTAGTCCGGTGAAGCTGTTAAGACCTTGCTAGGTCAATAGCATAGTCAGTTCGAGAAAAAAAAAAACAACCTTATATAGAAAGGACAAATATATTTGGTATTGTCAAATTGTTTAGGTTATTAATACTTTACTAAAGTGAGGTTCTTGATGAATGCTAACCATCAAAATTGCTTTTGTAGATTATTGCAGGGTATTTGTAAGATATCTATACTATAATAAAACTGTAACAAGTCGAAATCTGTACATTAAATATTTTTTGAAAATTTTAATCAGGGTAGACTATGTTATCGATATAGAAGCCAAAAATAATCTTTTTACAATTTTTGTCTGTCTGTCTGTCTGTCTGTCTGTCCCTATGCACACGCATCACTCTGAAAGTACTGAACCTATCTTGACGAAACTTGACATAGTGATAATTAATATTACGAGATTACATCAAATATACTTTTTATCCCATAAAACGCAAAGGGTTCTCCAGGATAAAGGATTAAAGTCTAGAATCTAAACCCGAATTACTCTGAAAGTACTGAACCAATTTTAACGAAATTTAACACAGTGATAACTGATATTACAAGGCTACATCCTGGATACTTTTTGTCCCATAAAACGCAAGGGGTTCTCCAGGATACCGAAAAACAAAAATTTGTAGTTAACGTAACTAGACTTTTTTGCGACACCTTAGTACAAGAGCCGGCAACGTTAAAAGAACAAGAATTTTAGAATACCTTGTTCTTTAATACATCAATATATATTTTTTATGTCATAGGAGGCAAACAAACAGGTGGGTCACGTGATGTTAAGTGATCACCACCCTTTATAGACTCTAGCAACACCAGGTTTGTCGCAAGTGCGTTGCCAACCTTTATATGGGGGAGGGTAAGGGAAGGCAAAGGAGGAAAGGAGAAGAGAGGTGGGCCTCCGGCGCTCTTAATGACCAAACGAAACACTACAATGCAAGCACTGTTATTTCACGTCGGTTTTCTGTGAGAGAGTGGTATTAGCCCGAAAGGACACTTGGTAGCCAGTTAACGTTGTATGTTCAATGCGCATTTTGATTTATGAATAGGTTTAGGAACATTTTTTTTTCAGTAACTTTTAAACACAATTAAAAGCATGAATTTATTACAGTCAGACACAGTTCTTTATAAACAATCATTTATATACTCTCTGATATATTTTATAAATAAAAATAATAAATTTCCAACCAATTATTTTTTTCCATAGCAAAGAACAAATTTCATTTTATTATTATGAAACAACGATAAACGTAAACGTATAACTTGGTATTGACGCCACCTTAAATATATCCGTCATCGACCATCAGGCTATATGAAACCGAAATACCTTGGGCCGGTGAGGTAAAATATCTAGGCGTCACTTTAGATAAACACTTAAATTTCGATTCACACACAGATAGACTGCGAAACAAAGCCGCTATGGTCTTGGGTCGTCTCTATCATTTGCTTTGTCATAAGAGTAAAATGTCCCCCAGACATAAACTCGCTTTATATAAAACTTGCATCCGTCCGATTATGACGTACAGTTGTTTGGTCTTTGCACATGCGCAAAATCGTATTCAAAAGTTGCTGGTTCTCCAGAACCGAGCCCTACGTAAATCACCGGTGCCCCATGGTACGTCCGGAATAAGGATCTCCACAGGGACCTGGAGATGCTTTCTGTATGGGCGTATATAAAATCACTCACACGTAGTTATTTCGAAAAAGCCGCGAATCAACCCAGCCCTTTAGTGGTATCCGCCGCGAACTATGAACCCGTACCCAACGCTGCGGAGTATAGAAATCGACCGCGACACATTTTTACATTCCCTCCTGATTCAATCATGTCAGCGAAAGATCAGTACCAGCCTGTCTCTTCAAACAGAGCGTGTTCACGTCCACGCCCGTATAACCACAGATCACGCCGCCGTGGTCTGGGGGTAAATATCACTCCCGCACACCAGATTAGGCCCCGCTCGGGAACGGCTCAAGCCTAGGTCCATTCCCTAGACGGGGAGCCCTCGAGTACGCTGCTTACGCGATACAGGGACACAAAACTTTACATCACTGCTACAACATCAAACACATCACCTATACACACGTGCACGTCTACATGTTTACACGCTGTTTTTCTTTTGCAAAGATATAAATGACAAAGAGTTCTACCCTTATTTTTCCCTATCCTATAAAGTTTAGAGAAATTTTTCCGACACAAAATACATATAGGAAGGAGTTGTTGAGGCAGGCATGCTTGGTACACATGCATGTTTTAATAACTTATATACGTATATCTAGATAGCTTAGCTTAGGTTAGCTCAGATAGGTCGCGATTTTTGCACAAAACAGGCGACAGTTCAAGCCGAGATGTGCCGTGTACCCTTGAGTTGTTCGCCCAAACATCCCAAGTCGGTTGAGTGCTTTCAGCGCTCGCCTCAATAGTTCGGTGAAGCTGTAAAGACCTTTCCAGGTCAACAGCGTATACATTTCGAAAAAAAAAATGCGTCGATAACATACGCTGCCACAATTATCGCTATCTTTATCGTGCAGCCAGTGCTGTACTAAACTATACCTATAGCTATATTCTATACACATATTATTTTTATAGCAATAAATTGATCTAAATATTGAGTTAATAACTGAATTAGTGTGAAAGATGAAATTTGTGCTTATTTATATTTAAATATAGTAATAATAAAATCACTGCTATTCTAACAAGGGTTAAGATTACTTTTATTTTTATTTCCAAAAATACCATCAAGCACATTATTGTCAATACCAAAAATGTCTTTCAATAATAATTCCATTTTAATAACGTTTCAAAGTTAGTAAAAAGAACATCCTAAAATTATTTAAAAATCAATATTTTTGTCTGTAAAGGTACGATATGCACAAATAAACGCAACTCTTGCCGGCAACCAGGTAGCCTGTTATTCGGATGAATATAATATATAAAACTGGCTTGATTGATTCTTTCTGGTATGGCCTCTGCCAATGTAGGTAATTTCGCTAATATCAAGTATGACAAATACACGATATAAATTTAATGACAAATATTTAGTGTAACAACGTAGAATAATCTACAATAGAAACATATCAACATGGATAAATTACTAAAAGGAACTATGTTGTGAGTGGTACAAAGATTATTTATAAAAATATTTTATAAATATATTTAGAATACGTTTTCGAAACAATTTATAACTCTTAAACAATAGTTTCAAGCAAGTGACAGTTCACGCTTCTGCACGATATTTGACGTTTCGATACGGTGTTCATATATTTTTCTTTAATACAATGGAGTACAAAAAGGTTTTAATACAAATTGAAGATATTTATGAGAAAGTAAGTGGTAGAGATGTATATTTAGTTTTATGTAGGTTACTTTTTATCTTAATTGATCCTGGTAGATGATTTTTTTTCTCGAAATGACTACGTTATTGACCGAGCAATGTCTTAACAGCTTCACCGGACTACAAACAACGGAGTGGTAAATGATGCTACGAACGGGTACTAGGCTTATTTAAAAAAAAATCACATGTAATCTGGTAATGTTTCAGTTAATCCGTGGATAGTTTGGATTCACAACTGGAAACGGTAGTTGTGGCTGCAATCGGGTATTAGTTTTATTCAATTTTTTCACTTTTAAAAATACAATTGAAACCAGTGATAACCAATTTGGTGCAGACGAAGTTGCACGGGTCAGCTAGTTTCCAATAAAAATATCATCTTGATCTTATTTTTGATGTGAAACATCTATAGGCGGTGGGTAAACCTGATTGTTGGCGTGGCGACCAAAACACGGACTTTGCACTATTAACGAAATACTCAAAAACATTTGCAATTCTATCTATATTAACATAAGATTAAAATTGTTTTGTTCCCCACTCCTTCTACTAGTATTACGTGGAAGGCGCCGACGATCTAGCGACCTATGATAAATGCCGCTATATCCACCGCGCCTGGCCTAGTTGAATTTTTGAAATTTGTATCTAATAAAAACGAATATTTACATAATAAAATAAATAATCATTATTTTATGGAACAAATTTGTGATGCTTTATCTTTTCATCATGCCAGAACTGATTCCTATCGTAATCTGTTCTTTTATGCATGTAACTTATACAAAACAATTTCAATGTTTCACATTTACCAGGCCTTCCGTGACGGCTCATTTTTTTAAATGCATACAGTATAATAATATCAAGAGAAACATGCTTAATGTTCACTATACATTCTGTACATTTTTGTAATAAAAGAAATCAGATCATTACAACACTATGTATATTTAAGTAAGTTAAGCAATGTATTTGTAATGTTCATATCCGTTAGATCATACTGCGTGCGTTTGGAGTGTGGAATGGGGCAAGTGCTTGCTGCAATACACAGGTCACCTGGGTTCAGTGAATTCTATAAGATTCCATCCAAGTAGGGATATCGCTCTCACAAGTAGTGGTGACAACACTGCTCATGTTTGGCAAGCTGCTGTTAACTGGGACTTACCTGTATGTTTTATTATTAGAGACTTAATTTAATAATGTATCACTACATATTTCCTACTACTATGGTGTTCAACATATGGGGCATTTCACATGAAGCAGACAATGAAAAAAATGTAAAGCACAGTCACATCTCAAATTCAGATATTTTGGAAATAGTTTTTCGAAAAATTTACAATAAAATATTAAACGCAGCGATTTATATAGAAGAATAATTGCCCTTTTTGAAAATAAAATAAAACTTGAAAAAACTTTTCTTTAATGGTCAAAACCGAAAGTAAATTTTACAAAACAAAATTTTAGTATCTTGGCATAATTTTTTTCTTTTTTTTTTCCATCAAAACGTAGCTTAAAATATACTATAACTTTTAAAGTTAGCACAGAAGTCCAATTAGACTGAATAGAAACGAATTTCAGAAACTCACCTTTTTTTCGTTGTTCGCTTCATGTGTATTGCTGCTATGAGAAAAATTATTAAAATATATATAATTATTGTATTTTAAGATTATGATTGGTCACATAATGTATTCTTCGGTAATTAAATTCGCTTTGTGTGTCTTACAGCTTATTCTGTGCACAAGTAAATTTAAATTAATAACTCAAGACATGAATTTCTTGTTTGTCTTTCTTTTTATTGAATTCTGCAGAAGGGTATAAATAGTAAACTGAAGGAAGGGAAGAGTTGCGTTAAATAAGTAATATGTCAAATAATGTTTTAAATATTATTTAACAGCGTGGCCAATCTTCAGAGGAAGAACTAGAAGGTGGTGGCGAAGAGAGTCTCGGTGAAGGAGGTGATAGGCCCGAAGTACTGCGTACTCCTTTAACCGAATTAGGTGGACATCAGGGTGTTGTTGTGGCTGCTGATTGGCTCACTGGTGGTGACCATGTTATAACCGCATCCTGGGATAGGACAGCCAATTTATATGATGTCGAGACTGGTGATTGCTTGCAAGTTTTAACTGGTAATTATGCATATTTCAATTACATTATTTCTTTTTTTCAACACAATTCTGTCAACACTTTGGTCATCTAATATTAACAACAACATATCATAAGGCTATTTGAGGAATAACTGACTATATAGGCCAAGGTTAGGATTGAGCTGTAAATTAGAACTGATGCTGGAAGTATGAGGTGATACAAATAATTCTGATTGGTAATGAATTCTTCACATTTTCTTATTAAAAAGTGTGTGGAAAAGCTTATTATAAGTTTGTTACATTCTTATTAATACTAGTATCAAATAGGACATGTGTAATATTTAAGAATGAAGTCCACGAATTATGTATTTTTGTAGTTACATTCTTTTTGCTTTTGTTCAATTAATTATACATTAATCTCGTGTATATATGAGTCCACAATATATAACATACATTTTTTACTATGAAAGTTAAATATGTTCAGGTCACGACCATGAGTTGACTCATGCTTCAGCACATCACAACGCGCGACTTGTTGTGACTGCATCACGTGACACCACTTTCCGACTCTGGGACTTTCGTGAACCGATACACTCTGTCTCTGTATTCCAAGGGCACACAGAGTAAGTTTGTTATAATATTAAAACTACCAAAATCTGAAACTAGAGTTTACTAGAGAAAATCATCACGTAAGAAAAAAGTGTTATGTCCCTTCCATGCTACTTTTATATTGTATCTCTGTCTCTTTCTATTGTATACGTGTGCGTGTATCTGAGCGAATGAGTTTCGAACTTGTAGCAGGCGAGAATTGTGCACTGCCTTGCGTAACCTCGATAATGTGTCGTGGAAATTTCATTAGAACTTATTTTTATTCAGCAATTTTTTAGATAATTCATAATTCACTATTTTTATATATATAATTCTCCTTTAGATATTATAACCTATATATCAAAATCAATCACTGAATGTATGTAAGCGCATCACTTCATAATGACTACACTAATTTGGCAAATATTTTTTTTGTTATCTGTGTAATTGACAAGGTGTTAAGTATGTAAATGTAAAAAAATGGATTAAAAATCTCCATATAAAAAAGTGAGTGCCAGAGTATACAATAGACAATATCTTCAAGATTAACAGAATGAGCAGATTGATGTTTAGTTGCCAATTAATTTCATTACATGATGATACTGTAAACTGTAAAGGGAAGATTTGAACTAATTTTAATTTAGGATACTCACGCAAACCCGGAGAAATGTTTTTTTAATCAATTAGTAGTTTTCCTAATATTTTTTTTTATTTGATCCTTTACATTTCGTTAAGGAATTTTGTTTTTGAGGGGGGTGCCCTGAGTACAATTTTTTTTTATATCCTATATAAAGTTAAACATCAGATCAGTACATTGTTATCGTCAATGTAGGATAATCCTTGACCTAAATCACATTTGAAGTTATGTGAGAATTTGGTTGAATATAATAGAGAAGTAACAAAGTCAATAAAGTATTAACGAAGGTTTTCCTTTAAAGGAGTGTGACGTCAGCTGTTTTCACGCGAGAAGATAAAGTAGTTTCCGGATCAGATGACCGTTCTGTTAAGGTACAGTTGCCTGAAAATATCTTTGATTATACATCATAGTAATACATCATAATAATCATAATATTCATAGTAACCAGAATTATAACTAACTAGCGGACCAGGCGGACGTTGTCCTGCCTTGATAATAAAAAAAAAATTCAACCGCAACGTCACCTGCCGGGTCCAATTGTGAATCTAAACCGATCCACTGAAACACGCACACAAAATTTCATTAAAATCGGTCCTGCCGTATAGGAGTTCAGTGACATACACACGAACAGTAGAAATGTATATATAAAAGTATAATTATTGCTGTAATCCATTGATTGAATTTTAAAAATAATCCTGATTTTACGCTTAATCCAAACTCATAAGTAGGACGCATCAAATTGGATTACTATTTATTTTATGAATTATCTATTTCACAAAGATACTATTTGATTAATTATATAGTGTATCATTCAATCTATTACAATTTAGTTCACAAAAATAGCTATTGTATGCAACTATTATGACAACCCTTAAGAACTACTGTCTAAATGAAATTGGTTGTATATATGCCCTAACAACCAACTGGGTACGGGGTAGTCTGCATACTTTTTTATTACTTAACTAGCTGTGCCCGCGACTTCGTCCGTGTGGAACCTTATGTAAAAACAGTGATTAATAAAATCATCACAACATATTAACTCCATATACTTATGTACTTGTTTCTCGTATATACGCTGTGTCGTCATTAAAATTACGATAACTTTTGATAGAGTGAACCGATTTTAATGAATAAAGACTAAGTTGTTCTCTAAGAAGATATCTTTTATAATTTGGTTTTTTATAATTTATTGGGAACCCAGTACTTTAGCAGTGAAACGTGTTCATATAAGCAGCTAGACAGACATTTCTAAAAATGATTGAAATGTATATATAACCGTAGCTCAGTTGTAATGTACTGGACTTTATTCTGATCGATCGACGATCGACGACGAGGGTGATCTTATGATATTTTAGTAGTCCAGTGAAGCTGTTTAAGTCCTTGCTAGGTCAATAGCATAGTCAGATCGAGGAAAAAAAATTGAAATGTATTTTATTAGTTATTCCTAGAACCTTCACTACTTTGTTTCACGAAAATCGAAAATATATAGACATATTAGATTTACATTGGTATTACATGATGTATACACAAGATATAGATTAAAAAAAAAAAGCATTTAAGTGTTTTTCCTGTATATTTTATTGTTTATTTATAGCACATTTTTTATTATAAAGTAACCATTTTAAAACACATTATACCAGGTATGGGATGTACGCAATATGCGTTCAGCGCTCGCTACGATTCGATCAGACTCGTCGGTGAATCGTGTAGGCGTTAGCGGCGGGGGTCTGATTGCGATACCGCACGACAACAGACAAGTCCGCATCTTCGACTTGCAGGGACAACGGCTTGCGAGATTACCTAGATCTAGTCGCCAGGTGAGAAAAATACATTAAAATTAATTTATCTATCTCTACAGCTTCCAAATTGGTAGAAGAGGACAGGAGAGTTGTCAAGGTTTTCGTATGAAACTAGTAATAATGCTGTTGGTTAATGAAGTCAATTAATTGTATATGTGATCACGTAACATTCATATTTATTTTATACGCCATCTATACGCTAACTATCTGCACTACACTATTAGTTGTACATGCTTTATGCTAATACTAGCGGGCCCGGTGGACGTTATCCCTTAACCTCTTCTTAAATATCTCCTTAACCAATTCTGTGCCTACTTCAAGTTATCGTATATTTTATGTGTAGGTTTTGGTGTAAAAAAAAGCCAAGTTACTAAAATTTGGTTTCGGAAAATTTACTTTCGGTTTTGAACATTTAACAAAATAGTTTTTTTTGAAGTTTTGTTTTATTTTCAAAAGGAATAATTATCCTTCTATATAAATCGTTGCATTTAATATTTTATTGTAAATTTGTTCAATTCGAAAAACTACTTTTAAAAAATCTGAATTTCAGATGTGGCCGTTCTTTAGAACCACATAATTTGACAAATAAACGTGATAGAAAAAAAAAATATACATTCACATTTATACCTACTAGAATTCCGATTAGTCTGAATATGAACGAATTTCAGAAACTCACCTTTTTTTCGTTGTCCCCTTTAAGTGAAATGCCCCATATTTCAAAACAGACAATTTATTGTGGATTTTTTCAACTAGCGTTTATATTGGTAAAATATTCATTACGACTTTGTATGGATACAACAGAAATTTGATTTTATTTCCCACTTTAAAAGTTATAGGTATACTTTGATCTTATATGTCTTATTTATTTATTTTAAACTAGCGAGCCCAGCAGAAGTTGTTCTACCCTGATAGGAAAGAATATAGACAAATTATAAACCTAAATCTCCCTCATCTCCCTCTATCTATCGGTGAAAACCGCATGACAATTCGTTCTGTAGGTTTTGAGTTTATCGCGAACAGACAGACAAACAGACATTGAAGGGGACTTTGTTTTATACTGTACAATGATGTTGTCAAATAATTGTAATAACTTTAAATAAAATATATTACAGGGTCACAGACGTATGGTTACATCCGTCTCATGGGCCGAGGATATGTCCTCCAATATTAATTTCTTCAGTTGTGGGTTCGACCGTCGTATACTGGGCTGGTCCATTCAACCCTCGAAAGACAACTGAATTAATCAAAGTGTTACAGGTATTGTTATATAAAATTATATCGTTTTGTAATATCAGAAAGGTATATCAGACGAAATTGAAACGGACGGATAGATTTTACCCCAAATATTTAATATTGTGGAAACAGTATATCTATAAATAATTAATTGTAATTAATTTGTCCGCACTCAGAATAATTCATGTATACATTTGATTCCTTGGAAATCTCTTTGTTTCACTATAGATTGTCTATGTTTTTGTCTATGTGACTGTGTATTTAATATAAGTGTATGAAAGATAAGATATGAAATAATAATTAAAATGAATATTATGTAATTTAATATATGTAAACATCAATAAATCCCTGTATTTATTTGTTCGATATGAAAAATATATTATCTAGAACATTCTTTTGCCTTTAAAGTAAGAATGAATAATTATTTCATGACCTACATTATTTTTCTTTTCTCATGTTTTTGCCATAAAATCTAGAAACGTCCTAATTTTGTTTTTTTTTTCTTTGTATAGTTCTTAAATACGTGTATGTTGTTCTTAAATGAATCATTAATTGAAGAATAAATAACAATAACTAAATATTACAGAGATAATTTGAAATCTATACATATAATAAAAATGAAGTGTCTGTATGTAACAGCGAAATAAAATTTTTTCACTTATTGGGTATGAACGTATACATGCTTCTGATAACAAAATGCAATTTTTTTAATTTTTGTCGGTCTGTCTGTCTGCCTGTTTGTTCCGGGTAATTTCCGAAACGCCTTGGCCGATTTTTACGGGAATTTCACTAGCAGATAGCTAAAATTACTGTGGGCGACATAGGCTACTCTAAATTACACTAAGTGTTAACCGTGGCTTTGTCTGCAATGCTATTTTCAAAACGGAAGGACTGATTTTCACAGAACTTTCACCAAGAGCTAATGGACACCATAACAAGTAATTAAGGATATTTTAATTTAGACTAACTGTAAACTGTGGCTTCGACCGCAGTACTATCTCTAAAGCGGTTAAACTGATCTTCAAGAAACTTTCATTGGCACATAGTTGACTTTATGAAAAGTAATTCAAGTAATTTTAGTTTATACTAGCTGTTAAACGTGGCTTCGCCTGTAGTACTATCTCGAAAACGGTTTGACCAATCTTTAGGAAACTTCGATTGCCAGATAGTTATTTTAATTTAGACTAGCTCTTCACCGTGGCTTCGCCCGCAGTAGTATCTCCAAAAAGATAAGACCGGTCTTCACGAAACTTCCATTGGCAGATAGCTGATTTTATAAAAAGTAATTCAAGCAATTTTATTATGTACTAACTGTTAACAGTGGTTTCGCCCGCAGTATTATCTCCAAAACGATTAGATTGATCTTCACGAAACTTCCTTTGGCAGATAGCTGATTTTATAAAAAGTAATTCAACCAATTTTAGTTTATACTAGCTTGTAACAGTGGTTTCGCTCGCAGTACTATCTCCAAAACGGTTAAAAAGATCTTCACGAGACTTTCACTGACAAATAACTGACCTTATAAAAATAATTTAGGCAATTTTAGTTTTTACTAGCTATTAACCGCGGTTTCGCCCGTAGTGCTATCTCCGTAACGGTTAGACCAATCTTTACGAGATTTTTTCTGGAAGACTTTATAAAGGTAATTTAGGTAATTTTTGTTTATAATAGCTGTTAACCGTGTTGTCGCCCACAAAACTTTATCCAAAACTGTTAGACAGATTTTCACGGGGCTTTGTTTGGTAGACAGCGAACCTTATAAATAGTAATTGAGGTTATTCTATTTTAGACTAGCTGTTACCCACGACTTCGTCCGTATGAAATTTAGCAAAAATATGTTGTTCACTGTAAACATGTGCGTATTTACCGCGCTTTAGTATATAAAATTTTATATCTTGATTTATATATATGCAAGATTCAAGACGTCACCACGTTCATAGTTTACAATTTAAAATAATTATTATTATTAGCAATTTTGTAGATAGAAGAGGTATTTCTAATAAGATATTAGACCATAAACTTATTGACAATATTGGCACATTATATAATTATCTATTTTTAAGTCATTTTTTCATTAATTCTTTGTACAGTGTAAGTGAACACTGAGGTAGTTATATGGTTGGTTACTGTTCCAAATATGTTGGTTATGATAATTCTCATTAATTACACTATTAGTATCTATATATCTAATGTAAATCTTACAATAGTTTTTAAAGAACATTTCTATAACTGTACATAGTTTCATAATTTAATCATTCTTTAATACAACGCGTGCGGAGCTGCGGGTACAGCTAGTTAGGAAATAAAACTGAGAAAAGTTTTTTTTTAATTATGCTTGTTTAAAAACATTAAATAGAACTTAAATGTCTTCTGATGATGTACCTATACTATATATACTGGTTTATATGTTCTAATCCTGTAAACATTGAAGGACACTTCTAATATTGAAAACTCTTTTTTAATAAAAAATTGCGTTGTATGTTAATCAAGGTTGCCAGGTGATATCACAATTATACCAACAATTTTTTTTTTATTTTATCGTAAACGCATCATTTGTTTTCTAATTATATATTCTTCTTTTGAATGTTTTAGATAAATTCTTATTTCAGGTGAGTTTCTTATTTTACATACATAAATGCCAGACGTATAAAAAAAGTTTAATATTTTAAAATTCATATATTCATTTAAAATTTTGCATGTCACAAAAGTGAGATTATTTTAATAATAAAAGCTTAAACTCAACAGAAGATTTACTCTATTTATTTTGATGAAAAGAGAACCCCCCAATAATGCCTACGTCATGACCACAGATGTACGAAAATCTATATATAACTGTCAATTAAAACTCATGAAAGAAAACCCACAGCGCAGTTTTTTATTATAACATACCTTTTTTATGTAACTCCATCTAAATAATAAAACCATTATTGATGAAGAAAGCCATATGAAAATATGATTTTAAATTATCTGTATTTTATTCCAAAATATATATAGATTACAAGCGCAAAGTATTACATAAGTGATGATAATTTTATCATAATATTTAAGTAATGTGTTAATGGTTTTGGTAGTTTATTAGAATAAGATTTGTTTGTTCAATAACACTTTATTATTATTACTATATTTGTGTTGTAGTTGTTGTTGGTGTCGTTCAATTGCTTAATTAAATACATTAAATATACTTTGCTAAGTGTATGGATAAATACGGAAAAAAGGTATCATTAATATGGTTGGCAACATTTTGTTATTTTATAATCTTTTTTCGGTGTTAATATCTTTATTGGTATGTGTTAAATGACTAAGTACATCCGTATTTTAATTATATCTCGAATGGTTTTAATTTTATAGAACTTTCTACGCCCGATTACTCATATAAGTACGATTTATACTAATAAAATTAATATTCACTTGCGCTGAACGATTGATAAGCATAATTATTCGTTGTGAAAGTGACTCACAAAGATTATTAAGACCATAATTCACATAAATAATAATCGTAAAAGTAGTTATAAATAATATATTTTCAAAATAGTTTATGTATCTAAGCACTTAATTTTACGATAGAATTTTGGCTCAAAAACCCTGGTTTAGAGCACAGTGCTATAAATATTTACGGTAATGAACAGATAAAAAGTCAAAATATATACAGTTATCCACATAAACCTCAAAAAATGTGAATGATACAAGATGTAATACGATTGAAAAGCCAAAGAAAAAATGTTTTTTTTTTTCAAACAAGATTACGTTCCCATTTCCATACACCCGTTTTTTTTAATTTGCTAAATTGTTTTTTTTTATGTAATTTCAAAAAAGATACTAAATTTCTTTGTTAGTATCGAACATCCTACGTTAAAGTGCAAATAATGTTAGATAATTAACATATATATAAACTTATCAGATCTAATATATCTTCATTTCTGTAAATTAGTTTTGATTAAACACTGCACTTTTGTTAATTTCAATGCTATATTTTAATACGTGAACAATATATACGCACTTTTATAATTCTAAACACTAACGGTGTTATTATAAAAAAGTTAAATACGTATTGAATACTTGCTTCAAAAAGGTTACGTTTAGAATGCACCGCGCTCGCTGAATGTTCGCCATCTTGCTCTTTTGTCTCGCGTTGGTTAGGTTACGTTAGACTTGTGAAAAAAGGATAACGCGAACTTGCCTCGGGCGAGCGCAGTGCATTTAGTACGGAATCTTTTTAAAGCAAGTATTTAATACGTATTTAACTTTTTTATTACACACCGTAAGGATTCATTCGTAACAATAATGAATATTCAAAGTATGTTGATCTAAAAAGTTTTTAATTTAAATTGTGCTCAACTGTGAAAATTGAAAGAATTCATTACAACAACAAATTGTCGATCAGGTCGTGAAGTGCAGAGCTGATACTAAATATGACAATCAACTGATTAGAAAAAATACAGAAACATATGTATAGTAGTGTACTTGTTTTTCTGCGTTATTTGAGCAGTTAAGGGAAATGAAAAGTCGACTTGTCCTTAGGAAAATGGCAAATACTTATATAAATTATATTATACCTATATATCCATATGTATAGGGCATGATGGAAAAAAATATTGTGTAATGAGAATCTAGATATGAAAAATTGCTACTAAATACACCTAGTCATGAAACGATCGAATGAAAACCAAAGAACGTAAACTGTTAAAGCATATATAACAAAAAATGGATAATACAAATCATAAAATATAAAAAAACTTAATATGTCGTACTTAAAAGTTAAGATAGTTATACAATTTACATATCACTTACAAAGAAAATATTTACATCTTTATATCATCTAAAAAACTGTTCTGATTCTTATGCATTTCTATTTATTTTGTATAGTTACCTATTTCATTCTTTCTTAGTACACATACAGTCCTCGTCAGTGTTTATGGTCGCTTTTAATATAACTGTAAATTCGCGCTTGTGCGTAATATAGTCAATAATTTAATACAAAACAAAATTAAAATATTTGAATAGGAATTAAAAATTGGCATGTACTTATTCTTAAATTGTTTCGACGTTATACACACCAGGTGACTGTTTAGAAAGTAGCAATATTTCTAGCGGACACTCTGCACTCGATTTGCATTCTAAATCAATTAAAAAATAGGTGCTTAATATTTGACCTAATTATATAGGAAAATCAAAAATCGGATGATTTCACTTTCATTTGAAAGAGAACGTGGGAATGTTAGGAAAAAAACAATAGGCTTTATTGCCCGTTTCACTATCGAAATTTATTAATTTCGGCTCGCCCATTGTATCTTTTGGCACCGGTCTTTGCACCTAGGTTTATATCTTTACTTTGGAAAGTCTTAGAACAAAATGTAATATAAGATTTCTTGGTTGTTTATTGGTATTTGTTTTGATAATATTATTTTATATGTTACATGAGACCTTGAAGTGTCATATCCTAGAATAGTGCATGAGTCTAATCTTTCACCTACTATAATATAATACCTACGTCGTTATACTTAAATTTTAGTTCTGCGTAACTATATTCAGAGTGGTCAAAAAGATTGACGCGGACTGTATATTAACTATGTGCCAGTTATTATCTTTCATAATAAATAATTGTGTATAACATATATCATAGATATAACTCAATGGATTATTTGTTTAAAATATCAATGGCGGGATATAGTAATTGGTTTTCGCCAAAATTACTATTATATAGAGAGCTGTCTCTAAAAAAATTGCTAGTTATTAAACGGTGTATAAAAGTTAATTTACAAAAAGTATGATTGGCCTTTTGATTTTGCTGCCGTCGCCATATTTTTCTTTCTGTGTATATTTGTTCGGCGTCTTTTAAATTATTCTTCTTTAAACGAAATAATAATTAACAATACTCTTTAATTAACATGTTTTAGAGTACTTAGTTCTAAATAGATCGAGAACAAAGAATAATAAACTAGAAATAAGTTCATATTACATATTGTGTTGTAAAGTTAAATTACAAAGAAGTCATTTAAAAAAGTTTACTCATAACGACTCATTTTTTTTTTACCTCTATTATTTAAACGTATTAAATTATCTAATTTTAATAAATACTGTTTTAATTCATAATATTTAATAATTTCATATATGAATCATATAGTTAACAAGGTCAATACGTGACTATAAGTATTTCTTGAATGTTGTTAATAATTTATCTTGTTTAAAATAATTTTCTGACTGTTTTTAAAAAGATGTAACGTTCGAATAGCATCAAAGAGTTTTTGCAGTATAGATCCCCCTTTCTTCGAAGTTGTTATAAACTTTAAATATATCATTATAGATAATTGAAAACATTTATTTTAATATTATTATTGTATCAGAGTAACAATTAAAGAATTTTAAATTTATGTGAAGTAGTTGTAATTATGATGTTGTGAGTTGTTGAGTATAATTAATTGTCTTATAATATAATATGATCTGAATATTTTTGTTATTTCCAGATGTGGTATAGAAATATATTATTATAAGTAGTACAGTGTACCTCATTTCACTGTAAACTGTAGTACTTGTGATCCGATCCCTATTTGCCGTAAGTTTAAAAAGTAATTTAGGCAATTTTAGTTTATACTAGCTGTTAAGCATGGCTCCTCCCACAGTGCTCTCTCCAAAACGGTTAGACTGACTTACACCAGATTTTCACTGGTAGGCAGAAAACAAAAAAAAAATAACTGAGGTTATTCTATTTTCGACTAGCTGTTACCCGGGACTTTGTCTCTATGTAATTTAGTAAGATTTCAATTCGTTCTTTATTTTTAATTAGAAAAATAATTATCAGCTTATTGGTTACAATTCGACATTATAATTATTAGTAACTTTGAAGTTCGAAGAGGTCTTCCTAATGAGATATTAGTTACCATAGAAGTATTGCGTAAAGAGTTTCATAATACAATTTCTTGCGGAACAGACAAGTGTTTTTTTTTTGTCAGAAAATCTTAATTATAATGGCAATGTTTATTAAATATAGTTTAAATGTAAATCTTTATAATAATATTTTAAGTTATTGTTTCATTAGTTCCTTACACAGTGTAAATGAACACTAAGGTAGTTATATGGTGAGTTAAAATTCCAAGTATGTTGCTGATGGTAAACCTCATTAGGTACGCTGTTAGTATTTATATATCTTATGTGTATATTACATGTTACTGTAAGTGGCGTGTGAGTCGTACTTACAATTGTTTTTAAAGAACATCTCTATAATTGTACATAGTCTCATAATTTTATAATTCTTTAATACAATTAAAAAAAAAAAAGCCTGTGGAGCTGCGGTTATAACCAGTACTATATATTATTAGGTCTTTACCTATGCAGGTGCCGTTTTGTATGAAAAAATTTAAACGATTTTTTTTCATGTATTTTTTATTTGTATTAATCGAAGTAATCACCCATGCAATCAATGCATTTTTGCCAACGCAGCGGCAGTTTATTGATGCCCTTCTTAAAGAAATCAGCTGGACGGGTGGCAACAAATTCTTCAAAGGAATTTTGTACTGCCTCTCGGGTATTGAATTTTTTTCCCGCCAAGGTGTTATCCAAATTCTGGAATAAGTAGTAGTCTGTAGGCGCAAGGTCTAGTGAGTAGGGCGGGCGATGGAGAATTTCCAACCCCAGTTCTTGCAACTTAGAGACCATCTACTGTGCAGTATGAGGTCGCGCGTTGTCGTGCAGGAGCAGCAAAGACGAGCGATTGACCAATGCTGGTTGGAGATGTGCCAGCTTCTGCATCATTGTGTTCAGTTCTTCTCAGTACACATCTGCAGTAATGCTCACCAGATTTGGTAAGAAGCTGTGATGAATCACACCGGCGCTAGACCACCAAACAGTGACCATCACTTTTCTAGGGGTAAGTTTTCGTTTAGGGCATCTTTTAGGTGTTGAACCAGGATCCAACCAACTTGCTGAGCGCTTGCGGTTATCAAACAGAATTCATTTTTTATCGCAGGTAACAATGCGGTTCAAAATTCCTTCATTTGTGTGTCTGTTGACCAGTGCAAGGCACGTCTCGACGCGTACTTCGCGCTGGCGGTCATTGAGTTCGTGGGGCACCCATTTATCAAGCTTTTTTACCTTACCAATTTGACGCAAATGGACCAATATTGTTTTGACGCTAACGTCCTAACTTCGAAAGCTGTTGCTAATTCAGCCGTAGATTGTGTATCATCAGCTTTAATTCGTCATTATCGACCAAAGTCTTCGGACGACAGCGAGGTTCATTTTTCAGGTCGAAATTCCCAGAAGGGAAGCGAGCAAACCAATAACAGGTGGTGCGTTGGTTTGTAGTGTTAGTTCCGTAAACGTCGTTGATGTTGCGTGCCGCTTGTGCCGCGTTGCTGCCATGACGGTACTTATATTCCATAATTACTCGAATTTTTAACGTCTCCATGATGACAAAAAATATTGAAATGCGATGAAAATGTAACACTAATCAATAAACAAATGACTACTTTTGGAAAAGAATTCCATGTTTTTAAAATTAATTTGAAATTAGAATTCTTAGCTAAACAAAAATTATTTTGATTTGAAATGGCCAGTACTGCAGAACGGCAATTTCATAGTTAAGGGAAAATTATTAACTGTACAGGTATAGTCCGCTTCAAATTTTTGGGCAGCTCTGAATATAGCTTTTAAGTTCGGTCTCGTGCATAGTACAGTTAAGAGATTAATACAAAATAGTATTATAGGAATTTAACATTGACATATATTAATCTTAATGGGTGCTTTCGATTTAAGTTGTTGGTATCGGACTGCAGCCACGCGACAGCAGGGCGGTTAGTGTACTGGGCACGGCCGGTTATGTTTTTCATAGAAAATGTGTCGAACCGAGAATGGACGATAGCAGAGTAGTCCGCTGAAGCTGTTAAGACCTTGCTGGTTCAATAGCGTAGACATTTCGACGCACGTCCCTTAGCAGGACGGCAACACCGCCATCGCGATGTGCCTTTTTTCACTTGCTGGTGAGGGGGCACTTCGAGTTTTGCATGTGGTATAATAAATAACTTAGCCAACTAACCTACATTCTTAATGCTACTCCTATATCTGCGAAACGAACTTCGAGTACTTATCGCGCTAAAATTAACGTTAAAAATCATTCCGGTAAAGGCACAGATGATACGTTGCCACACCTGTGTCATTCCAATGACTCGACATTAGCATCCGCTAAACACCTTTGATGTGTGTAAAAACCGCCAGCCAAGTTATCGTGCTGCGTCTATCGTCACACGCAGTCCGATAGATCGTATTTTTTTTCCTCGAAATGACTACGCTATTGACCCATCAAGGTCTTAACAGCTTCACCGGACTACTAAGGCGAGCGCTTAAGGCACTCAGCCGATTTTATTATGGCAACCAGCTCAAGGGTGCACGGCACACCTCGGCTTGGCTGTTACCTGTTGCATGCAAAATCGCGACCTATCTTAGCTAGCCTAGCTAACTATTCATATATGTATGAGTTGTTGAACCGTATATGTGTACCAAGCATACACGCCTCAACAACTCTTCCATATATTTATTATCGGAAAATTGAGAGTTTTTCAGTTCGATAAGGGAAAAAAAAAGAAAAAAAAAGTAAACCCTTCCAGTAATCCGATAGATCGTAAGTATCGTAACGCATGACGATAATGTCTTACCACATCTGCATTTAGTGTGCCCATAGACAAAACTTCGTGCCGATACACGAAGGTATGTATGGGAGTAGCATTACTATAGATAACACAAAAAAAAAATAAACGAAATGCAGGTCCGGCCCGCTGTATGCAACTGAAAATATGGTGATTATTTTAATCTTAAATATAATAAATAAATTGGGAATATATATGTAAAAAATAATACACATTTTTAAAATAAAAACAAACAAATGAAAAGAGTTGTGTAAATAATAATTTATTACAGTAATCAAATTTGTTTTTAATAAACGCATTCCACAAGATGTTCACAACACTCACAATTGTTCACATTAAAAAAAAGTTCTGATATGTCCACGTGTTGTTAGGATGTTGTCAGGAGATCGATATTCAAGTGTCGGGTCATTTCCACGTTATAACAAGACGGCGGTTCTCTTGTTACAATTATCCTGGGAATTTTTGTGGCATCGCAGAATTCATGGTTCGTGGTATTATTTCTCATTCAATTCACTTATGCAGAATAAAGTAACCATATTACATAAAACACCACCAAATTAACACAATATAGAGTCAAGTAATACAAGATTATGAATAAAAATCCATTACATGACAGACTGAAACCCCGCCAAAAACTTCTTGACCTATACATACAATCATATGTCATTTTGTATTGTCAAAAATGTTAAAATAACAGTTTTGAACGAAATACCGAATACGTTGCACCTTAATAGAAATTGAGGGTGTGTATAAAATTATACAAACTTATTTATTTGAGACAATTCTGGCAATGATATCAACATCTATTTATGAGAATAGATATCTCTTTAACACCTGTATTAGTGAAAAACCATAAAGATTTAAGCGCCATACAAACGAAAATAGACCTTATGATGCAAAGGTTAGCAAACAGTTTGGCAGTATAAGGTTTAAAAAAATACTGGATTTATTACAAGATTTGAAATGAAATGAAATGATGTAATGTAAAATTCCAATTATTATGCAAAATGTATTATTACATTATTATTTAATTTTTAAGAACTATTTTTTGTACTAAACCACGAAATGTCCAACTTATCTATTGTATTTATACTTTTAGGTTAGAAAAAATATTTTACATTAAATACTGAACTAAATATACATTAAACTATTACAATATGAATATATCAAACTAAATATTGAATAATTTAGACAAATGAATATGGTAACAATAGTTTTTAGCCAATTAACTTTACTATTATTCTCTCTCCTTATTTCATATAAAACTTATTTCAAGAAAATATACAATATTTTATGGATCATAAGAAAAAAAAACGAAATATACTTTAAATTAGATATAATTTTTATGAAAATAATATCAAATACATGATAATATAAAAACCATATATAATCTGAATATAATTAAATATATTATTGTGACCATAGATTTATAGACTCATATGGTACATGTACTAAATGACTTTGCCGATGGCGGGAAATTTAAAAAATTTTAAAAAAGCGCGCTGGGACCAATCTTTCCCAAAGCTAGTATCCAGGTTAAAAAAGAAGACTTATGCACAAAATTATAATAAAATATCTTCTGGCGGTTTATTTAATCATGAATTTTTATTTCTTAAAAGGCAACATTGCTTACTATACCAATACAAATACTCTTTGTCTTTGCCATTATTGCTCTCTGGTTGTTTCGCGGAGTGTTTGTTATTATTTGAGGCAGAAATTTCTCTGGCTTATATCATCAGATATTTAGATGGTTAGAAATGGATGAGGTACTGGCATTTTTCAACAACGAATCGGGTGCGCGGCCTGTGAAACTTCGAGGTCCCTTAACTGGTGGCGTTCGTATAACTAAAGAAGACTCCATCAATGAATTGGATAGACGTGAAGACCACCGTAAATCCGTAGTACCAAGCGGGACTGAATATGTCCATGAAGTACAACAGAGAGAAACAGAATTATATATAAAGGTAAACTAATCTACTATTGGCCTGTCCCAAAAATATTCCAAATTTTGATACAAACTGAAGGTATTACTATTATTTTTAAAGAGTAAACAGCAATATTAAGTGTGATTTGTTAAAAACTATTTTTACCTTTATTCAGTCAGTATTACATTTTACACTAATACAAAGAGCTTGTGGCAAATTTACCACTAGGTTGTGTAGGTTCGAGCCTAAGGCGTCTAATTTGGCTCTATATTTTTTTTTATTTTGCAGAAATTAAAATTTTCACATTCATAATTCTAGTAAGTGGCCCATCAACACCATAGTTCACAATAATAGTAATTACGGGAAAAAGTGTAATTAGATAGAGCACAAACAATAATGTTGGTATTTCAATGGCAGAAAAACTGTTATTAATATGATTATGAACTAGGATATCAATTTGTAGAGGTCCTTGTGGGTGGCAAAATTTGAACAGCCTACAGGCAGTAAGTAGACTTGTACACCTGTAACTGAAAAGAGTCCACTCCGGCCCCAGTTTAATATGTTTGTATCTTTTGCTACTATATGAATCTCTCTAATACATACCAGTTGTCACCAAGTTATTTGTTTAAAATACTTAAAAACATAAGTTAAATTATATTATACCTGCAACGTCGTCTGCATGGAATAGTTAGTATGGATTAACAATAAAACATAGCGGAACCTCTCAAAAGAAAAAAAAAACAATGGTGTTCCACCCCATTGATCTTAGCATGATGATATAGCCTTCATCGATAACTGAACTATAATAATACTAACAGAATTTTTTTAATCAGACTAGTACTTCTTGAGATTATTCCATTCAGCCAAACAAACAAACCATCCAGCTTTATAATATTAGTATAGATCTAAGATATTCTTTACTGTAGGCCTTTTGAAGATATACAATTCCTAAGTGTATGATTTTGATTAATTTTATAAAGTTTACATGTCAAATGAAAAATTGTAAAACTTGTTTACAATACAAGTAATTCTCTTTAATTCAAGTCACACATTGTGGGTATAAGAGATTTTTAGAATGTTAATGATAACCCTTAAAACCATTTGGGTAGTTTATAAAAATAAGTGAACACCTAGACAGATAGATTTATTTATTAGAGACTTTGTTTTATACACATTGAAGAGTAGTAAATCTTCACACTTCAGTTGACCACCTTTTAATTCTTTTGTATCCCAACCATTTTTTGTACACTGATAATAATAATCTGGAACAAATGAATACGAAACTAGAATGCATGAAATATTTGTCAGGCACTACAGTTGTGGTGCCAATAAAGCACAGTTGTGGTGACTCTATAAATTCATTGGCTGAACAGTTGACAATTTGTGTATGCTATTTGTGTACACATGGGAGATGTGGCCATAGTCCAGTAATTAACTACAACTATTGTAGCTGTATTTTACAAAAACTTACAACACTGCAACAACATTACACATATTACCTCCACACACATGCTTACACATGGTTTTTGTATTTCCCTTATCCAACTGAAATAGTTTATAAAAATTATCCAACACAATATATGAGTTATCGAGGTAGGTATATATGCTTGTTTCAATAACTCATATAAGTGTGTAGCTTAGCTTAGTTCGGATAGGTGGCAAATTGCATTAATCAGGCAACAGCTCAGGCTGAGATGTGCCTTGCACCTTTGAGCTAGTTGTCAAAATAAAATTGGCTGAGTGCCTTAAGTGCTCAACTTAGGAGTCCGGTGAAACTGTTAAGACCTTGCTAGGTCAGTAGCATAGTCACTTCGAAAAAAAACGGATTTTACCATGGATTCGCTAACAATACACATTTTCCTATTTCAGGACACCATATACTCTTTTGAATTTAGATTATGATGAATCTTGGAGCTACAAATTTAAATTGTCTTGAAATTTTCCATTTTTGTTTTAGAATGAGTTGGAACGTAAACAATATGACAGCACTACAGGAGGCCTTGAGTCTTTGGAACAGCTCTCTCTAATAGATTTGGGAAGCATGGATTTTGGTGAGCTGACGGAAAAAGCTATGACAGAAGTCTATAGTAAATATTCATTCCAAAGGAAAGAGGACACAAATAATTTAGCAATCAATGAATATAAGCAACAGGTAATAAACTGTACTGGTAATTAGTGGCTGTGTTAAGCATTTTGAACTGAAATTTTATAAATATTGTAAATATCTCAACTGTGATAGCTATGTAATTAAAAACATTTATTCAAAAGCATGAAAGGGACTTTTGACTATTATTTTTAGGAATTAAATGTAATATACAATCATGTATTATTTTTTTATGGCCTGTGCTAAAAATATTTTCTCAAGCTTTTGAGTCAATCAGATTAATTTTATGAACTCTTATCAGAATGAGAGTTATTTAAAACTACTTGCATTCAATTTCACCAATCAAAAGTTTTTTAGGTATATGGAGTAGCCTCCATATACCAATTTCGAGATATTCAAAAAACTATATTTGTCCCAAGTTAGGATGTATTACAAGAACATTGTCAGATTCAGATTTCCTCCTGAGGTTTGACTTTAAGGCTGCCGACAGTGGTATAAATGTACATTTACTGCTATAAAATGTTCTTGTAATACAAGGGCACTTGGATAAAATATAGGATTATGAATATCTCGTCTAGGCTGGTGTGGTAATTTGCCCTTACCATTTTTCGAGAAGCGAATGTTTTTGCAATGGGTCTCGAACAGAGTGATGTGATACGAGGTGGTCGCAATCCATTCACTTACAATTCTTTATCACCTTGCTTGGTTAATAACTATGATAATGAATAATGAATAGTATCTTGTAGATGGTAGAGCCACGTTTAAGCTATTACTGGCTTCAGTATGAATGGGTCGGTTCGCTCGGGTAGTACCACCTTCTCACAGAAAACCGACGTGAACTGTCTGTGCTTGCATTGTTGCGTTTCGTTCGATCAGCAAGAACGCCAGAGATCCACTTCTCCTCACCTTCCCCATCTCCTCTGCCCTTCCCCCTTCCATCCCTCAATACAGGCTGGCAACACACTTTCGACTCCACTGGTGTTGCAAGTGTTTCTGGACGGTGTTGATCACTTAACATCAGGTGACTGACCAGTTCGTTTGCCTCCTATGATATTAAAAGAAAAATGAATCTTAATGGAGAATGCGACTTATCTAAGTGTGTTATTATTTCGTGTGGTGTACCTGATGTAAGATTGTCATAATCCAGTTTGACACAGTTGTTATATCATGGCATCCTCCCTAATTATGCTGAATAGTGATTGTATTTTGGTACTATTAGCAAGTTGTGTTAAGTAGATCTGAGTATTGGTAGATGCCTTGAACTAGCACTTACGTTCCATTAAGGACATTTAAATTAAAGAACAAATAGAGTGATGTGTTGTTTCATTTCCTCTTTATGTTACTTATTGAGTTTTGTGTAGGATGCGTCATTTTATTTCTATTTTATGTAATTGTCTTTTTTTCAATATCATCAATATTTATTGCATTCTATTAAGTTACAATGCAGGGTACAAAGAAATAAACATTTTCTAATCTGCTGGCTAACATTTCAACAAATATATATAAATGAAGCAGGCTGGCGAAGAAAAAGTGCAGTGTATTGCTATATATGTGTTTACATAATTTGCTCTTATATATTTCAGATTCTTGATCGTATAAGAGGATTTCCAGTAGTTATCATTGAAGGTCCAACAGGATGCGGTAAAACTACTCAAGTGCCACAATGGATATTAGATGATTGCTATCAGAATCGTAAGCCGTGTAAGATAGTAGTAACTCAACCTAGAAGAATTGCTGCAATATCCATTGCAAAGAGAGTTGCCCAGGAAAGAGGTTGGGATGTTGGTGGACTTGTTGGCTATCAGGTATGATTTTCATCAATGATTTTAGTATATCAATAATAATTTTAAAATGATTGCTCATGTCTTTTGAATGTCTAAATCAGTGTTTCCCAATGTGGGGCCCTATGCCCCACAGGGGACAATTTGATAGTTAAGAGGAGCAGTTTAAAAAAGGACTCAACACAACTTTAGGCCTTTCACTTTGGGTTATTTAAATGCAATGCTAGATGTCGGTGACAAATTTAACAGAAAAGGGAAATTAAAAAAATGCTTAAATAATTCTCAGGTATAATATATAATTAATCAAAATATCAACTGAGTAATTAAAGTCGTCAAGTCCCGTAAGTTTTCCATTATATGTTTTGAAATTTTACTTACAATGTTTTGATAACAATTTCTAAGTGATTTCTTCCTAAAACTTATGATTTATACTTCTTAAGGGAAGAAAACAGATTTTAAAGGTTAAAAATTATGCATGGTGGGGGCATAAAAATTTTAGAAGTGTTAAAGTGGGGTATAGCCTAAAAAATGTTGGAAAACACTGGTCTACATCATATCATCTAAATTTAATTATGATCAGAAGTATTTTAGGCAATACACCTACCACCTTTTATATCCTCAGGATTTGGTGGAGGATATGTAAGAAACTACTTTTTACGAACTCAATACAAATCTTATGTAGAACTGTTTTAAAAGAAATACTATGTATTGCTTATTTGTATTATAATAAAACTTAGAATATTAATGAACTAGCTGAGGCTAGCGACTGCACACGCGTTTTTTTTTAATTATATTAAAGGGATGTAACATTTTGAAAAAATGTAGAATTACAGAAAGCTTTTTCAAAAGTATTTATAAGTACAACACTCACACCACCTTCTGTAACATGTAACGTGTATATTATATATGTAAATAGTAACAGTATCCTGAATGGGATTTACCATCAGCAATATATTTAGAACTACACACACCCTTACTTATACTCTTTGAGAAACTAATGAAAACTTTAATATAATTAAGTTTTGTGACCATACAGAAGGTAATCGCTTGTTTTCTCTTCCAAGCATTTTAATTCTTCAATTTATGATACTTATATTTAATATCCCGTCTATTTTGTCTTATATTTAACAGAAATACTGAATTTGATAGTCTAAATCTATTTATATTCCCACAGACTCCTTACACATGCCTAAACTAAGTTGCGTAGCATTCCCTGTATAGTTAGCGCTTTTAATGCTTTCACGTTTTGGCCATTGAATCAATCATAATGAGGTACAGGTGTATACACTTTACTCTAAGAGTACAGAAGAGGACATAGGGTGCAGTCATTCCGCGCCCGCATAACCACAGTTCACGCCGCCGTGGTCTGGGTGTAAATTTCGCTCCCGCACACCAGATTAGGCCCCCCTCGGCAGCGGCTCAAGCCTAGGTCCGTTCCCTCAGCGTGAAGCCCTTGAGTACGCTGCTCACGCGATACAGTGACACAAAACCTTACATCACTGCTACAACATCACACACATCACC